>CAUYPK010066183.1:0-60859 GCA_963574355.1 Loris lydekkerianus | reverse complement strand
AGAATGGGAGACGATATTTGCAGGTTATGTCTCCGACAAAGGTTTAATAACCAGAATCCACAGAGAACTCAAATGTATAAGCAAGAAAAGAACAAGTGATCCCATCGCAGGCTGGACAAGGGACTTGAAAAGAAACTTCTCTGAAGAAGACAGGCGCACGGCCTACAGACATATGAAAAAATGCTCATCATCTTTAATCATCAGAGAAATGCAAATCAAAACTACTTTGAGATATCATCTAACTCCCGTAACATTAGCCCATATCACAAAATCCCAAGACCAGAGATGTTGACGTGGATGTGGAGAAAAGGAAACACTTCTACACTGCTGGTGGAATGCAAATTAATACATTCCTTTTGGAAAGATGTTTGGAGAACACTTAGAGATCTAAAAAGAGATCTGCCATCCAATCCTATAATTCCTGTACTAGGTATATACCCAGAAGACCAAAAATCACATTATAACAAAGATATTTGTACCAGAATGTTTATTGCAGCCTTATTCATAATTGCGAAGTCATGGATAAAAGCCCAAGTGCCCATTGATCCACGAATGGATTAATAAATTGTGGTATATGTACACCATGGAATATTATGCAGCCTTAAAGAAAGATGGAGACTTTACCTCTTTCATGTTTACATGAATGGAGGTGGAACATATTCTTCTTAATAAAGTATCTCAAGAATGGAAGAAAAAGTATCCAATATACTCAGCCCTACTATGAAACTAATTTATGGCTTTCATATGAAAGCTATAACGCAGTTATAACCTAAGAATAGGGGAAAGGGGGAGAGGGAATAGAAGGAGGGGGAAGGATGGGCTGAGGGTGATTGGTGGGATTACACCTGTGGTGCATCTTATAAAGGTACATGTGAAACTTAGTAAATGTAGAATATAAATGTCTTAACACCATAACAAAGAAAATGCCAGGAAGGCTATGTTAACCAGTGTGATGAAAATGTGTCAAATGATCTATAAAACCAGTGTATGGTGCCCCATGATTGCGTTAATGTACACAGCTATGCTTTAATAATTAAAAAAAAAAAGAAAAAAATTAGAATATATCCCTGACTATGCCAGGCTTCTAAATCTTCTTTTGCTATCACCAATTTCAAGATGATGGGATCAATTTCTTCCAAAGTATCTATCGTTTTCACATCACTAGCCAGTTCTTTGTTAGTCAGAATTTGAAATCAAGTAGGCATTTTCCCCATTGCTTCCTCTAAGTTCTAAACTATGAAATTATCAAGTCAACAATTTAGCAGCTGCTCTGCTTTTAGCAGAATGACACTTCCAGCATATGTCCAACTAGAGTAATGAGGTATTTCAGCAATCTTGTTTCTGTGCCAAATTTCAGGAAAACATAATCCATATTATAGTCTACGATTCTACAAGGCTATGCTAGTTTTGAGACTATGGTAATGGTATATGATAATTGTGAAAGTACTTCGGTTTCTCTTTCCTTGTATCCTCTGGCAAAAGTTCTTTGCCATGTTTTACTCTTAGCCTGACTCTCAACAGGGTTAGTTTGTGGAAGATATATATATATAAATACCATTTGATATATTTAATAATTTAGGAACAAGGTGAGTAACAGGTATAATATGATCAGAAGTTAGCAGTATTCTTTTGATTGTCATTGGAATGGCCAATTTTAAAAGATTTTTCCTGGGCTTGTTACAACTCATGTAAAATCCTTTCCGATGCCTTTTGTTACAGAAATTTTACAGTGAATCTTGAAGTATGGTTTAAAAGCTACCTTGTGACACTTCAGTGGGACCGATTTAAGAAAAAAAAAAAAAAAGAGGTTAAAATTGGGTGATGCTCAGTTTTGCATTCAGAAGTATGGAGAAGGCCAGGTGATGTGTCACCTTTTGGATTTCATACTCAGAAGTCTCAGTAGGCATCAGTAGTGTATGCGTCTTGTGGGTATGTGAAGGATGCATGAGATCATTCTGAAATTAAACTGGAGTGCATTCACCAAGCAGAATCACATACAACTGATGTCAAGCTTTACAATATTAAGGGTCACCAATTTCAACTTCACAAACACAGGTACACAGACATCCACCATGACAATCAACTTGTCACATGGTGGTACCACTGTTATACATCTGTCTGCTGCCTGGCAGAATAATTTTCTTCATCAGCTTTGTCAAAATGTTAAATCCATCAGTTGCTGATAACAATGAAAACTTCCTTTGCAAGAAGTATAGGATCATAGGAAGGTCACTAATAATTTGGGCAAGTTTAGGGTCTTGATTTCTCCTGCTGATACTATTGCTCTTGGACAAGCAAGATTCTAGAAGATTGAGCTGAGAAGCTTCTTCTCTGAGATATCTTCATTACAATATCTGCTTTTAGTCAATAGGAAAAAGTGTATTTTGCCTCTAATTATATCAGCCATAACTTGCTGTAGTTTTAAAATGACTCATGTAGTTGAAATAGCTCCTATATAAACAATATCTCTGACTCCTCCCCGTAAGCCAGTAAGATAGTAGAGCACTCCCTTTTGCCCTCATCAGTGCATGAGATACTGGAGGCTTGAAAAAATATGTGCCTTGCTCAAAGGCTTGAGAGATTGCACGGCATTCTCAAAGTCATATGCGTTCTCAGTGAGCAGAATGACTAGAACCTTCTAGGTGGTGTGACTCCTGGCCCAACACTCTTCACCACAGAACACCATTTTCTTTTCTTTTGCATTGAGCAAAGCTCATCTAGTGGTTATTCTTTTGGTCCAAAGAAGATGTCTTGGCTTTTGCCTTCACATTTGCATCTCAGCCATTATAACCCATTGGTTAAAATTTAGCAGTGAGTAAGTAAAATACGGTCTTTTAAAAATGGAAAACCATGTTCTCTGGTAAAATTCAGGGGGAGTCTATTACTAAAAGAAGAAAGAAAGATTAAATTTGGGAGGACAATTAATTGTCTGCTATGAATATTCAAGGAGAAGATTAAGCAGAATGACCCCATGGTAAGTCTTATTTGGTGTGATACAGTTTTAAGAGCAATGTTTTCTAGGGGTTGAAATAGGACCTTCTAAATAACCCACAGAATCTCACCAAGCAAGTTCTTTCCTGAACCACTCTGTTGCCAAAGAACTTTAGGATAGGGAATTCAACGACAGCTTATAGAACTCTGGAATTTATGAAATTTTATCACAAGCATTTCATAAACTTTTGAGCAAAGCACATAATGCAATTTTAATATAAAATAAACAGGCTCATATTAAATTAGGAGAGTAGGACCTGAGAAGGAATGGATGCCATGCTGAATTCCATTCCAGAATGAAATAAAAAGCCTTATTTCTACAATATTTTTCCTACCTCTAATTTCATGGTTCCCCCAAAAGATGGGAGTTGCAGCCCTGGGTCTTGGCTCTGTCCGTGAAATAAAGATAGACTCTGTATCTCAGGGTCTTGCACATCCTTCTACTGGGAGGGCAGTTTCAAAAGAGGAATCCAATAGCCCAAAAGAGAAGGCCTGATGACTAGTGAAGGGCAAGTAAGGCAAAGGCTGAGACAATAATTTATTTCGTGGAAGAACTCAGCCCAAGAGGAGGAAAGGCCCTCATAGTGATAGTGGATGAGAGAGAAGCTCTTTCCTGGATTGCTTTCATCTTTCTTTGGGATTTTAGTTTCTCTCAGGTCCACTTCCATTCACACTCCCTCTCCTTGTGATTTCTATCTTTTCAGTGGATTTTGAATCATCTGACCTTGCATCTCTTAAATATGACCCTATCAGTAGCTCCTTTCCAGCAACTTTGTGCGTGTGCACATATTAAAAGAAAGTCCTGTGGCATCTCAAACAGTAATGACGGGATTCATTCAGTTGGAGTCAAGAATACATTTTCTCTTTGGGGAGTTTATCTGGCAGCCCCAGTGACAAAGCGAAGGGAGTAATGCGTGCAATGAAATTCCCCCTTTTGCTTAACCGCAGGGGCCCCGGCTTGCCATTTCACAAAGCATTGCCTTTCCCACTCAGCAGAGTAAAGCAACGGCCCCCAGAGCAATCTTGTAATTATACACAGCTCTGCGCTTACAAGGTGATATGCAGATTGAGCTCATTTATCAACTGTTCACTTATCTGGGATGATTATTTTAAATATGGTAAAATTTGCTGCTGTTTAAAAAAAAAAAAAGCATATTGTTCCTCCTCTCAGTTTGGTCTGAATAAGGTGATATCTGAGTATACCACTCAGCCTCCAGGCAGAAATAAGTGCTTTTCACCAGCCCTGTCTTTCTCATTCTGGAGCACAGGTATCATTTATCCCTAATGTGTTCCTGCAGATGAACCACTCCTATTTATTTTTTCAGCACTGGAATCCCTTGGAATCTTCTCTCTCCTGTATTTGAAGATGCAGGAATGCCCACTGCTGCTTCTTCCTCAGCAATAATGGTGCCAGCAACAATGTATCTCCAAAGAGCTGTAGAGATTATGTGCTTCCTGTTCATGTCTGAACTCCTGGTGCCTTAGTCCCTCCACAGCTGTCCCCTGTGCCCTTGACTTTTCCAGATAGGTTAGGAATTAAGGCCTCTTGTCTCCAACCACAGCGGCTGGCTGCCAATATTGGCCTCTGGTGCAACCTTCTTTTGCAGAACAACCTGAGATGATGCAGTATTCCCAAGGACATCTGGGTGTCTAACATGCTCCGGGGACCTGGCTGCACAGGGGCACAGCACTAGGAGCAGGCTTCAGCGGGGGCATTCTCCTGAATTTTGACAGTTCCTCATCCTAATCATTGCTACCCCTGTAAAATGGGTCCATTCTGAGCCCTCCCTTGGCAGGAAACTGGGATGCTCTGTCTGCCTCCTCCCAGTCTTCCAGGGCTGGAGTCTTGCTACTTAAACAGACATTTTCCAGAGAACAACAGCACACCCTCTTGGCTACGGGACCTCGATTGCCATAGGAAGAAGAAGAAGAGCTACTATTTCTTGAGTGCATTTGCCAGGCCCTGTGCTAGGCTAGGATATGTTCGGTTAGTCACAGAGGGTCCCATATTGGTGCTAATCTTTAACCTTCTTAAAAACGTGACACTGCAGTCAAGTGGTATCATTTACGTATTTAATTAAGGCTAATTCAAGAATGCATGCTCCCTCAAAAATAAAAATATATAAAACGATATATCTCATATAAAAATTTATAGACTTTATACCTAATCTATATAGTTTACTTACTCTCTATATTATACATCTATAAATATATATTATGGCATAATCAAAACCCTAGGCTCAAGGCCAATCATTGGTAAACAGCCCCTGAGCCACCAGGCAGGCCTTCTGGACTATCAGTCTAGTCAGGTCAGAACACTGTCCTACTTAGGCTGGGCCACCTGGCAACAAGGTCCCCTAGTTCTTGCTCAGGCCTCTTCCTACCAAATCCGTAATACTGAGGATGCACAATGCCTGAGTTGCCGGAAGCTATGTCAGCAGACAATATACCAGCAAGGGCATCATCTCATCTGTTACATGGAGTGCAGTGAAGCACACTTAGATCAGCTGCTTTAGACACCACTTGTTTCAACTGGCCCTGGGAAGAGGAAAATGTTCAGCATTTTGTAGCCACCATAAAAAGGATAGTCAAGAATATTAATGCCTGCCACTTCCCACACCTTTCTGGATTTTCATCCTCGCTGAACCTACAACTAATTGCCAGGATCTGAAGCAAATCACCAAACCGCTCTGGGCCTGTTTAATTATCTGCATTAAAAGGTGGTTGCGCCAGATGCTTTTTCTTGTCCCTTCCAACTCTAACATCCTGTAGTTTCTTCCACAAAAAAAAAGATCGGTTTTCTGCCATGCACCTAGCTCCGGCTGCTGCCTTAAGACAGAGCCTGAAACTTTCTAGAGAGTCTCAGAGCACAGCTTGCTGGGAATTCTCCTTGCCCAGGTTGGGGGGTTCCTCCACACCACAGTCTGGGCATTATCTGACATACTCCTGTGAAACTGGAGCTGTAGGGCAATCTGTTGAAGCTGAGAATTATGGTGATGACAGTGGAGATTACCTCTTCCTGTTAACAGCAATGGCATTCTTCTTTTTCTTCCTTGATTCCTTTATTTCATACCTTTTTGTACAAAGCCAAATTCAAGAAAGAAAGGAGGGAAGAAAGAGAAGATGGGCGGGTGGGAGGAAGGGAGGGACGAGAGGGAAGGAAGAAAGGAAAGAAGCAAAGAAAAGAAGGGCAAACAGGCCCACAGAAAGATTAAATCTTATTGAAGGTCAATTTGAATTTGCTTCTGGGTATAAGACAGCTTCACAAATGGAAAAATTATGATCTATAGGTATAACTTTTCATCTTTAAGAGACTCAGACAATTTAAGGCCAGAGACACCTCACAGCAAAGAGCTCTGTATCAGGCTTTCTCTCTCTATAACTCCCGTCCAGGAGACTTGGATGAATCTCAAGACAGAACTTGATTGGGCCATTTACTTGCTCCTCCGTGTCCAAGCTGCTCTGGGACTTCTCCAACTTCTCTGAGCTAACACATCTCATCAAGCAGACTAGATGCACTGCACTGCCCAGCCTTCAGCAGACCATCTCCTGGGACCGCCTAAAAGCAGATTACCCTATTGCTCCTTTTGAATTTGCATCCAGATGAAATCCAGTTCAAGGAAACAGCAAAAGCAGCTTTCAAAAAGAAAAGCAGAGGAGATTTTGCAAGACAGCAACCAGTTCCATGAGGAGCAGAGAAAAGGAAGAGGGAGTTGACCTCTGCTTTGATTGACACTAATTGACTTCTCAGGACTCTAAAAGGCCAACTGACCACTTCTGCCCCTCACATCTGGTCCCGTGGCATCTCCCCCATAAGGTCTCTCTAGATTCCTTTCTTTTTTCCCATCCTCTTGGAGACTGGAAATACTCTTTCTCTCCCCCCTCCTTCACTCTCTTAGATCACTTTGAATTGTGTACACTTGTGGCTTTTACCATGTCCCCTTCTAGACATTACTTGATATTAAATTCCTTAAGAACAGGAATCACTTGGGGATCCTTCTATAACTTATAACTAAATATAAGTTTATGTAGTTATACGTAAACTATATGCATATATGATACAGACACAGATGATGCCAAAAACTGTACACACATTTTAAGAAATTGTAATACTCAACATACTCATATGCTGATGAGGCTTATGATCTTGCATATTGTGTCTTTTATCTCTTTCTTATAATTGCAGAACTCAAACAGGACTTAAGAATTTTAATACAGTTTTTTCCTTTCTTAAAATGTATATACATATTTTTGGCACCCTCTCTGTATGTGGGTACCAAACTAGATATAGATTTAGTTATAGTATAGATATTCTTACACAGTGTCTGGAACATAATGGGGACTTAGATAATTATTTGGCAAAATAAAGAAGGGAAATATGAATCATAAATTCATAAATCTGGTTCTGCTTCTTTCATCAGAGTCAGAGATAGAGCAATTCACAGCTCTATCATCATATGAGCTTTGGTTTTTATTAAAGAGATAATTGACCAAAATTGAAAACAGGAAAACCTATAATAAGGGATGTGTGACCACCCTGCCAGCCGGCCAAACCTGATGGCAGCAGCCTCACTGCCACTCCTTGCCACTCATCTCTGGCCCTGGAGGGGTACAAATACAATAAGCAGGGGGAGAACCAGCTCACCTCCTTCCCCTGAATGCTCTCTGCAGCAATTACCCTCTGGAGAGTATCTCTCCACTGGCAGATTAGAAGTTCCAAAGCCTGTCTCTTGCTGACCAGAACAGAACTGTGGCAGCTGATAAGGGCAGGCAGCTATGGGGCCTGCAGCTGGGGTCTGGTCGGGAAAGGGCCCCTTTGCCTCCCTTGCATCCCTGGGCACACGATCTGCTGGGTTATTGACAATACTGAGTGATGTGAAGGGCATTTATTAGTTTTCAATAGCTGCTATAAAATGAACGTCATGCCATCTGCAAAATTAGAATTCAGAAGCAGCCCTGGATATTAAAATATTTGTGGCTGCTTCTGCCATTATATAAGATTTCACATTTTATAGGTTCCCTGTGGGACTTGAAGTGTAAATTAAGATACATATTTAGAAGGCAGTAAATAAATTTAGGAAAGCAGCAGTACAATTAATGAATGAATAGCAAATTGCATATGGGAGGAGAAATAGCTTTTCTACACAGAGAGTCAGAAGCTAAATAGGGTTTAAACATTCTTCTGACAGTATCATTAAGACATAAATAGCAAAATAATACAGTGGGATTCATAAGGAAGATTTTTTAGCAAAGTGAATAAACAACTCTATGTATAACAGAGAGATCCAGCAAGCAATAGACTTCTTCCTTGCCATCCCACTGGACTATGAACTTGTCTAATTATTCAAAAGCCTCCTATGGTATTACCTCCAACAGAGCAAATGTTTTGATCAAAAGGATTCCACAGAAAGTATTCCAAGGCCTTATTCTAATGCCACCCAATTTTCTAGCATTAATTACCATATCTTGTCACTTTCTCTTTACCCAACGTTTCTAATGAAGACACAATGACAGTGATATTCAAAGACGCAACAGCAAATCAGGGCCAAGCACTATTAGTTCAAATTCCCTGGGTAGACTGGTTTGACTCCCAGGCAGCTCCTGGCAGGACCATCACCCTTTGAATGAGTGGTATTCACTATGCTGTTGGCCCGGGGTAAGACTGTCAGTAGAGGGGCAAGCCCCTGGCTCTGCTAAGATGTCAAGAAAATGGCAGTTCTTGTATTTATCTGAAAAGTTCCCTCCTATGTCCCTTCTTCTTCCACATGCCCTTAGGAGTAACATAGAAGAAAGGTTTTCTCTCATCTTTTCTAGCAATGCAGTAGTGTGTCCATCCACATTCATTCATGAGGCCTGTGATCATAACTGAGGCCTCAGAGCAAATGAGCGTTAGAGTGTGATCCTGGCAGTAATCAGACTGGGTCCCTACCCCCAGGAGGCTAGCCCTCACAACCAAGCCTGCAAGATCCACTCACAGGGAAAGAGAAACAGTGGGTCCCAAGAGGGGGATATTTCTAGGTCAAGAGGGGGATATTTCTAGGTCATGGCCACTCAGGACCAGACCACCACTCTTGCTTTCTCCTGGATCTGCTTTCCAATTGCACCCCATATGTACCAGTCCCAGGCCTCAGGAAGCTGGCCTCTCTCAACTCCCCTTTGAAGTGCTGCTTGTGCTAATGGTAGGAGCCTTAGGAAACCATTCCCTGAAGTATCACTGAACTGAAGCATAATCCAGAGATGGAAAAGGCTCTGGCCTGCTGCTTTATATTAGAACAAAAATAATCAGGGTAATAGCTTGCATCCTTTTTGATACCTTTCATTCAATAATGTCAAGCAATTTGTACGCAAGTAATTAAGAAAATACTCCTTTGTGGTAAGTTCCTAATTTAGCTCCCATTTTAAAGAGAGACAGAAAGAGGCTTAATGATTTTCCCCGGGGGAGACCAGAGTAGGTAGCAGAAGCATCGGGTATGCTGTGATTTGTGGCATAAGATCTCTCGTGTTCATCTCTAATCCCCAATATTGGGCTCACAAAATTGCTTCGGAGCGGGAGTTGGTCTTGAGTCTCTAGGGTGGTAGTGTTGCGTTCTGTTCAAGAGCCGCCTGGTTTGCTGTGGAGGCAGCTGCATTTCATAGCTGTTGGTGAATATTTCTGTACTCCTTTTCATCGTATGATGTATATCACTCCCCTTGCTGGCATTTCCAATCCCTGTGAGCAGCAGAACCATAGAATGAATTGGAGCAATATAATTTTCCCCCTCACTGATTCGGGGAACGGCAGAGAGGCGAGGGGGAGGGAAATGGGAAAGGTGGAATATTCTTTCTAATCTCCCAACTTCATCACAATTCCATATCTCTTGAAGCTCAGGACTGCTTATTCAAGCTCCCAATCTGTCCATCCCATCTCCCAAAGGGCCCAGACTTCATCCAGCCTTAGAAAGCTGGGGACATATGCCAAGAGGACACTGTGCTACCTGGGTGCCCAGGCCCTGGGCCACTGCCCCACTGCTGTCTGTCAGAAAGAAGTCTGGAATTGAGAGTAGGAAATGACATTCAATATTATAGATAGCATTATTTGACCATGGTGGTCATTACTTGTAATTATCCTTTTCATGTTGAAATGCTGTATATTTCGAGGTGGTTGTTACTGGAAGATATGCCATTAAACTTCTATCTCATTCATATGAAATTTAAGCTGACAAAGGGGAAAAGACAATTACTAGATTGTTTTTAAATGCATTTTTCACTCTGCGACAGACTGAGAACTTGGAGAAAATTGGGTAGAGGCATAAAATCTCTTTGTGAAGTAGACAGAACTCGGAGAGGGAAGATGGAATTTACAGTTGCTATTAAAATGGTGGTTGGTGTTCTAGAAGGTAACTATGAGTTGTGTTCTTAAATAACTCCAATAATTATAGCAGTAATTAGCACAGGTAGGCACACATGAAAGTGTAACATGCAAGTAGATAAATAAACTGGCAACTATATCAATAAAGCACTCTGCAAACATAAACTGCTATATAAATGCTAATTAATTACATAAGTAGGCGTGCAGGATGGGATGGTTATTCATATTACTGCAAAGATAAACAGCATGCACAAATAGGCAGCGAATGCTTTTGAGAATGAGGCAGCTCTGCACCTCCCATCTCCAGCCTCCTGCCACAGTAAGCAAATTGTCACTGAAGATGAGGGCTCTGACCCATGCTGTCCAATCTGATAGTCACCAGCCATGTGTGCCTGTTGGGTACTTCAATTGTTACTAGTCCCAAGGGTATACAAGAGAGGCTAACATAGACACCAGATTTTGAAGGCTTATTTTGGGAGCTGATACAGGGAGAATGTATACTGTCTCAATAATAATTTTTAATTGATTACAAGTGGAAATGGTAATATTTTACATATCTTGGGTAAATCAAAGTATATCACTTTAAAAATTTTACCAACTTCTTTTTAATTTTTTAATTTGGCCACTAGATAATTTAAAATTTCATTAGTGGCTTGATGTACATTTTCACTGGGCAGTGCTGCTCTGGGCTGTTGGACCTCTCAGCCTGTGCGAGATTTAGAGGAATTCGGAGGCAAGGAGCACAACCAGGCTCTCTCAGCCACATTCTGCTGCAGTGACCTTTCTGTCCGTGAAATATAAGGGAGAATAAATGAAGCCTGCTTCTCTGTGCTGTGAAGGATAGTGGTGAACAAATGGCCAGGTGATCCTCATCAGCCTGGGGTGTGTGATTTTTGGTATCAAACACACTAAAATGTAGGAGTCAGAGGTATGCCGGGATATTTGGGCTTATCTCCAAAGCTGGAAGAAAGCAAACCATGGCTCTTATCAGGCCCCCATTTTGGTTTCCTGTCTGACCGCCAGACTTACCAGCTGATAGCTCCTGAGGAAGGACGAGGGTGGGGGCAGACACAAGACCTGGGAGTAGGAGACGGAAATACAGGTTCAGTGTAACAGCCAGATGACTTTCTTCCAGAATTCACCCACATTGGACTTCAGGCACCTGTTTGTCCCGAATGAAGAGGACTTACAAAGATTCATTATTGAATTGTTTCAAATTAATTGTTATATAAATGTTGTTTATTATAAAGTGAACTCTAGTTATGGTGCTACCTACAACTATAACTCAGGTTATGGTGTTCTAGTCCTACATTGGTGAGGTATTTAAAGCACTTTAATTCATATTTACACATTATTTGCATAAATTCATAAGGCTATAACTCTAAGATGGCAAAATTAAATTAGATTAACTTAATAGTACAATACCTTACAATTGTGTGCAAATCTCCCATTCCAAGATTAATGCATTTGAAGACTGTAACAGAAGTATAAATCATTGACTCCCATCCCAACATCCCAACTCAGAAACCGATACACAACTTGAAAAGCACTGCCAGTATGCAGTCTCCTTTTGCTATCAGGAGAGTATTTTTAAATGCCCTACCTTTCAAAGAGTTTGAGGCTGCTGTGAGCTACAATGACACTTAGCACGCAACCCCACAGTGACAGAATGAGACTCTGTCCTCTGTTTAAAAAAAAAAATAAATAAAATAAAAAAGTCCTACATTTTTCAGAGACATTTATCTTCCAAAGCTCTTAATGCTCATCCAATCCAACCTCACCCTGATCCTGAGTGACCACGGAGGACTCTAAGGCCTAGAGAAGAAATGAATTTGTCCAGGATGACATATCTACCAGAGACTGGCAGACTAGACAATGTTCCCTGGCCAGGCCTGCTTCTAATAAAAGTGATTTGGGTGCCAAGGTGTAAGCCACATACTTTAGGGCCAGCTATCTAAACATCTCAAGTCAAGCTAGTAAACTGTTGAATAGTCTTTTCTCCTTCCTTGACACTAACAATGTGATAGGGTAGTTTCAATGCTTGAAATCTTGGAGTTTTTTTTTGAATACTCAGAACGTTATCCGGAAGAAAGATGCAAGCCGCGAAGGGACATTGCAGTTGACCCTACAGATTCCTGTCCCCATGGAGGGAGAGAACCAAAACTGTGTCCTCTAAAGCTCGGCTTGAGCAGGGCCCCCGGGCCCAGTATTTAAGGAGACTTCTGTCTCTCCCAATCCTGTGTGTCCCTGCTATAATTCAATACACCTTCTGTACAACTCACTCTACACAGAACTCTATTTTACTCCAACAATAGTTATTATTCCTGAAAAGGGAAGAAGTTCTGGGGTTTCAGAAAATAGCAAAAATTTCCCTGGTGAATTCAGATCTCATTGCTTCTCTACATCTTCCCCTGTCACCCTGCAAACACACGTGCACACACACATATGCTGAGACACATACACTCACACACTCCCCCCAACACACACACCTGGACAACCCACCTTGCAAATAGAATCAGGAATCCTCCAAGAAACACAGGAATCACTTCCTTTACTGTCATTTGTTTGTTTGTTTTGAATCACTGAAACTATACTGATTTGCATGTTGTTTTCATAAATTTGCATAGTGCATTCAAGAGGCCCTCTCTCTTCAGCCTCCCACACTGCTGTGGAAACATGGCCAGTTTCCCCTGCGTTGGGAAGGCATACAAAGGAAAGCTTTATTTCCGCAAACATTTATTACAATGAAGCTTTTAATGCTACAGAACTTAGAAGGATTTTCTTTTAATTAAAGTGCTAGTGTGAGGAATTTTTATAAAGCCATCCCTTTCTTACTGTGGTCACTGGGCAGCGTGGAAGCATCAGAGCATCTGGCCAAGGGAGGCGCAGAACATTCTGCTCTGGGAGGGACACACTTAAATGATCCATCTGGAACCATCTCTAGCAATCCCCTCAGGTCCCTTCTGTCCTCTGAGCCTCTGAAACCCTGCTCCCCGGGTGGCTTACACACCAGAACTCCCACGGTGACGCTGCCAGCAACACTGGGGACCCCTGCCCATCTGGCTTGGCTCAGGGCTCACTGGTCCCTAAGTGAGGCTCTGGAAACTGTGTAAACCATTTATGTGCCTGCTTAGGTTTCATCTTTGGGAATAATGGCCACACTGTGCATGGCCACCTGATTCTAATCATTCGAAAGAATTAAGAAAAAGATTTTTTTCAGCCTCTACATGAATGTGATATTACGACTCCTTTTGAAAATTAAATCATATGTGCATGCCCCTCACGGTCTCTTTCATAATGGCCTTGCCTGTGTGCAGCCCCTACCTTCCTCCCTGCAGCTGAGTAAGTCCTCCATTTACCTTTGCCATAGTCTTCTCCTTCAACAATGAGCCATTCATTGGATGAAAAGCAAAAGAAGTGGGTAGAGGATGGGTCCTCATCCCTCATGGGTTCTCCAGCCCCTGCAAAAGGAGTGGCAAAAAAAAAAAAAAAAAAAGAAAGAAATGGAAGAAATGAAAGTTTATCTTTGGTAAAGAAGAAAGAACTGAAAAGAAAAGAAAAATGTAAAGAATGACTTTCCTCTGGGCTGTTTGTCTGGTAGCAATTGTGGCTGAGGATCCTGAATCGGGGCTTTCTTCCCAGGAGAAGAGTGGGATGGCCGTGGGCCTGGACTCAAGCTGCCCTGGGGAACTCCTGGCTCTGCCACCTGCTGACTGTGTGGTCCTGGCTGATTGGCTTAGTCTTTCAAAACGAATTTCTGCATCTCTAAAACTGGGACAATAAGACCTCAACATCTCCGCTTACTCCACAGAGAAATAGAGAGGATTAAATCATGGTGTTCTTGTTGAGAGAAACCCATGTTGGGCTTTTATGAGACCACATTTGCTGTGCTTCACACTGCCTCTCACAAAGTGAATGAAAAAGAGGCTTGAACCTGGAGTGCATCCTTTTTTTTTTTTTTTTTCTTTTTTCTTTTTTTAAGTCCATCCACAAACATTTCTGGACATTCAACTGTGTGTTCTATGTGTACCACGTAAACTGTGATACACGAAGGCACCCACTTCCTCTATCCCAGGGCTCCCATTCCAAGCACTCTCCACCATGGCCTGCTGTTCAGTCTAAGTGGACTTCAGGGCTGAGGTCACTGTCACTCAAGGTCATTCACTTGAATTTTTAATCTTTGTGACTACAAGTGAATCTATGCAGAGTAATACATTCCAACATTCTGCTTTCAAATACTAAAGACAATGATTCAGCCACTCTCATCAGGTCACTGACCATCTCTGTCTGTGTGACCAAATTCGGTGGACATTTCTCTGTTCTCATCTCATTGGACTCCTCACCCAATTTTCCCGCTTCTTCCTTCCTGGAACACTCTTCTCTCGGCTTTTCTCACACCTCTCTCTCTCAGTTTTCTTCACCTTAATGGCTGTTGCCCTTTTTTCCTCTGTTTTCTCTACCTCCCATCTCAGTTTCACATTCTGACATGGTGGCTCATTTCACATTCTGAAGGTGGCTCAGTCCTACCCACCTTCCCTCCCTTACTTACTTCCTCCCCTCCCTCTCTCTCTCCTCCCTCACTCCCTCTCTCATTTCCTTCCTTCCTTCCTTCCTTCCTTCCTTCCTTCCTTCCTTCCTTCCTTCCTTTTTCCTTCCTTCCTTCCTCTCTTCCTTTCTTTTCTCCTCTATTCTCTTCTCCTAGATGGTTTCATCAATCCCATGAATACATCAATGAGTGCCAAATTTATAGCTTGAGTTCATACTTCTCAGAGTTTCATATTTACTTACCCAAATGCCTAGTTAATGTTTATCACACAAATATCTCAGAAATTTCTCAATTTTAACATTTGTAACTATTTTTTAAAATAGAAACTTTGATTTATGGCTCCCAAATGCTTTCCTTGCCACTTCTATATATCTTCTGTATACACATATACTCCCTCACTTAGCACATGGACCCAAAACCACAGGGTCATTTTTGATTCTCCACTTCCCTACACACCCAGCATACTATCTCTTAGCAAGTCCTGTAAAGCTAACCTGGAAAATATGTTAGGAATCTGCTCATTTCCACCACTGCCAAGCCAGTCCTGATCTCTCTACTTCTCCTCACCTCAAGTGACTATTCACACAGTGGGACAGTGAATTATAACAGAAATCAGATCAATAATAAACATAAATTGAACAGTGTCATCCCCCCGCTTTCTATCTCCTGTGGTGCAAACCTAGTTTCTTTACCTCACGCTAGAGGGCGCTGCATGATCTGGTCTCTGTCCATCTCCTGGCTTCATCTCCTGCCAGGCTCTCCTCCTAGTGATTTCCAACCCCCCCTGATTGTCTCTTAGTTTCCTAAAGGCACCTAACTCTTTTCCTGATTCTGGGTCCTCTTCGCATGCAGTATGTTTTCCTACTTGTAGCACTGGCCCCTTAAGTTTAAATGCCATACCCTCAAGAGGATTTCTCCAATGACCTAATAGTTTCCCTTGCACACATCCATTCCTTTCTACCTTAACTCTTTCCTTGTTCCTTTATTAAACTTGTCATAATTTTTAATTCTATTTGTAATTGAAAATGTTTCTGATAACACTTGTTTTTTCTGTATCCTTCAGTAAAATGTGAGCTCCCATGAAAGCAAGAATGAACCATATATCTATCTTGTTCCCAGTGTTGTATCCCACATTGTTTATGGTGCGGATGAATGAAGAAATGAAGAATCAGTAAATTCTCAAGGGTTTTCATAACCTTTTTCCTCAAATTATAGGCACATTTTGGCTGTAAGACTTAGGGACATACTCATACCATCTATTCCTGTGAAATTTCATGAAAGGGTACTGGATTTTGTGGAATGCTTTTTCTGCATCTATTAAGATCACAAGATCTTTGTTTTTACTTCTGTTTATGTGGTGATTCGCATTTATTGATTTGCGTATATTGAACCATCTTTGCACCGCTGGGATGATGCTCACTTGGTCATGGTTGATTATTTTTGTGATGTGCTATGGAATTTGTATTTTGTTGAGAATTTTTGCATCTATGTTCATAATGATCTATAGTTTTCTTTTTGTTGTGGTTGTTGTGTCCTTTACTGGCTTTGGTATCAAGGTGATATTGGCTTCATAGAATGAGTTGGGGAGGATCCCCTTCTTCTCAATGTTATGGAATAATTTCTGTAGGATAGATATCAGCTCTTCTTGGTAGGTCTGGTAGAATTCAGCCATGAATCCATCTTGTTCAGGGATTTTCTTTTGTTGGAAGATTTTTTTATTACTGCTTTGATGTCACTGTTCATTACTGTGAACTGTTCAGGAGTTCTATTTCTGTTTCATCTATGTTTTCTACTTTAAGTGTGTAGAGATTTTTCTAGTAGTCATGGATGATATTTTGTATTTCTTTGATCTCAGTTGTAATATCTCCTTTTTATTTCTGATTGAGTTTATTTGAGTCCTTTTTATTCAATTCCTGGTTAATTTGGAAAGAGATATATCAATTTATCTTTTCAAATAACCAATAATTTTGTTTCATTTATCCTTTGTGCTTTTTTTTTCTTCTCCATTTCATTTAGTTCTGCTCTGAGCTTTGTTATTTCTTTTCTTCTACTGGCTTTGGGTTTGGTTTTCTCTTCCTTTTCTAGTTCCTTGAGATGTAAAATTCGTTTTACTTTGTGATCTTTCTGTCTTTTTGATTTAGGCATTTAAGACATGAATCTTCTTTTCCCCTTTGCTTCTTTCCTCAGCTTTTGCTGAGTCCCATAGATTTCGATGGCTTGTGTCTCCTGTATAATTCAATTTGAGGTACCTTTTGATTTCTATCTTAATTTCATTATTAACCCAACAATCATTTAGCAGAAGATTGTTTAATTTCCATGACTATATGTAGATTTGAGTCTCTTGGACTTGATTTCTAGTTTTGTTCCACTGTGGTTTGAGAAGATATGGGGTATGATTTCTGTTATTTGGAATTTGTTGAGACATGTTTTGTGGCCTAAGATATGATCAATTTGGATAATATCCCATATGCTGATGAGAAGAACATATATTAAGTAGTTCTTACTGAGTAGAATATTCTGAAAATGTCTGTTAGTTCTATTTGTTCTATAATCCCATTTAAGTACAGTGCTTCTTTGTTTACTTTCTGCTTCAGTGATCTGTCCAGCTCTGACAATGGGTGTTGAAGGCCCTGGCAATTATGGTACGACTATTTATCTCTTTGCTTAGATCTAGTAGACTTTGCTTTGTGAATATAGGAGCTCCTGTGTTTGGTGCATATACTGTTTTAAGATTGTTATGTCTTCTTGTTGATTTGTTTCTTTTACCATTATAATATACCTGTAATGACCATTTTTGTCTTTATCATTGTTGATTTAATTTTATCCGATATGAGAATGGCAATACTTGCTTCCTTTTTATTTCCATTTGCAAGGAATATTTTTTTCCATATCTCACCTTGATTCTGTGTGAGTCTTCCGGGTTAGATGTGATTCCAGGAGACAACAGATATTTGGGTTGTATTTTTTTCATTTATTCAGCCAGCCTATGTCTTTTGAGCAGTGCATTTAGACTGCTAATGTTTAGTGATAGAATTGATATCTAGGATGCTGTTCTGTTCATTATGTTAGGTAGTACTTTATTTTATTTTCTCTCTTGTGCTATTATTTTATATCAGCCACGAGACTTAGCTTTGGGGTGATTTTATATGGGTATCTATTGTACCAATCTATGTATAATGCAGTTCTGAGTATTTCCTGTAGGATAGGCCTGGACATAAAAAATTCCCTCAGTTTTTGCATGTCTGGAATGTTGACCCACCAGGGGATGGTGGGCACACTGAAAGCTTATATTATAGCTGTTCTGTTTGTTCTCTTTTCCTGTGATTGCCACCATTCAAGCTGGGGCTGGATAATCTTTGTGCAGGGCAGGGTAGTGGGCTGTTTCCAAGATCATTGTTGGAAGTTTGAATTGGGGGTTGGGTGAGACCTTCTGCGTGGAGGCTACAATTGTGAGGGATTGCTCTGCCCAAGGTCTCCCCACAGAAGTGTCAGTGACAATTGGGTTAGACTACCTAGACAGTGATTGTAGTTCCCCAGGCTCTAGATGTTTGTTTGAACCAAATCCAGGTGTAATGTCAGGTCTAGGCTGGGGCATCCTGGCACAGCATCCAACTTTGCTGCAGTTTTTCTGGGCCAGAGGCAGTAGTGGAGACTTAGGTGTGGGGTACTATGGTGCAGGTACAACACTGGAATCATGGGAATGGTATTATAGGCCCAGCAGGAGCTCTGAAGTTATAAGAAGAGAGACTTGAGCCCAGGTATAGCAGGAACCTCATAGCTGGAACTAAGGACTGTGGAAGCAGAGCCACATAGGTATGTAGGGGTGCTGTTTCCCTGGCAAAGTGACTGCAAATACGAAGTCAGGTAGAGTAGTTCCAAGTAGACTATGGACCATAAAAGTAAACAGGGCCCACTGGATGGCCAAGGTTTTTCCTCCACCTAGGTGCCACTGAGGCAGTCACCCAAGGCTTTCCAGGTGATTCCCATGGTACCTGAGGAACCTCGCCTACTCAGATCCCATGCTTGTGGGGGGGGGGGAGGGAAATACTCAGATCCTAGTCACAGGGCACAATACAGGGAGACATTCATTCTGCTCACTGCCTCCCCAGCCCAGCAGGGGTGATGTGAAGGCTCCTGCTGCAAAGCTGAATCCCATGCAGACCTAGTGCTGTGCACCAGAGAGTTCAGGATGGCATCAGCTGCAGAAACTTGGGATTAGCAGCCATCAGATACCTGCTGCTTCTGCTCTCTGGTGCAATATCTCTGCACAGAGTTTAAGCAGCTCCCAGATCAGTCCAGAGGTTTGTGGTAGAAGGGAGCCCCCTCACAACTCGGGGCACAGTGCCTGGGGGGAAAAGTGGTGCCTCAGGGCTCTATCCTCCTGCCTTCTCCACATGTAGATGCCTCCTCATAGATCCCTTTAATCTTGCTGAGTGAATTGCTCTGTCATATTTTCTTTCACTTGTCCTATGTCACTTCTTTGGGGTTGTACAATGTTCTTGCTGAGAAGGGGGTTGTACAATGTTCTTGCTGAGAAGAGTGCACGGTAGGCAGACATCTGCCTGCAGTTTTTGATCCTCTCCTTGACAGTGGCATGCACATAGGCTGTTTCTAGTCTGCCATCTTCCTACCCTTCCTGTTGAACTTCTACAATACCCATCTCAGCAGATTCAAGTCCCTTATGGGCCACACTCATATGAATAAGAATTAGACACCTTAGAAAATGACTGAAGTTGAAATGATATCTGATATCTAATTTGACTTTTTAAGGAAAACAGTATTCCCAAATAGCTTTTTGTAGAGATAACCATCAACTCAACATTTAATTAACTTAAATAGAGGAAATATTGTCTAAACTAGGACACTTCTGGGAGTAAAACAGTACACTTTAAATAGTAACTCAGAGAACACAGTACAAAGTAAGACCGTCCCAGACAAAAAAAGACAAGATAGTGGAACATTAAAAGACATCCTTGTTCACTATGTGGTTCAAATCTCCCTAGAGCTTGCAATTAAATAAGTTAACATACCAGCTAAGGATAAAATTATATTCCCATGATATGAGCTAATAGTCTACTTCTCAGAATTCTTACCTTTTTTCCTACAATTATGATTTATCTTGTATAACAACAAATTACCTGGTAAGAGGACACATTTTTGAATATTTGGGAATCCAGGAGAGTTTCTTTGGAGAGAATTTGATAAACATCTTTGAGGAGATATTTGAAAGAGGATTTTTCAGTGTCTTGATAAATGACTTTTTGATAAATCAATAATAAAAATAAATGTTTATTGAACCTTTATCATATGCCATATCAAGTGAAAAATGCACTTTACATTTCTAATGAAAGGAATCCTCAGATCACCACTGCAAGATATTTAGTATTAATTGCCTCAGTGTGTGTCTAAAGACACCAAAGTTTAGAGATTTAAACAAATTGCCCAACATTACAAAACACTAAGCAGCAAGCTGGGCTCACCTCCAGATAGGCCCTTCACAAAGCCCACATTCTTAGCCATTGTTTTCCTCTAAGGCTGTTTATACTCTTCACTTCCTTTTTCTGTTGCTGTATTAGAGGTCTGGCTCCTGTCTGCACTGGGATGCTTTTCTTCCACTTGGCAGGGTTCTCCTCTTTGTGCTGGGAAGAAACACTAACAAGGGTATCTTTGGCAGAGTGCTCAGAGTTTGCCACAGGTTGAGGGCTGCCTGTCTTGTATCTGCCTGGAGGATGTGAACCACACAGTGTTATAACTGAAAGGGGTCTTGTATATTCCATGGTCCCACCTCCTGATTTTATACTTGAGAAAATCAGAGGAGTGAATGGACTTGTCCAAGCTCCCATAGCCTGGAAGTCAAAAGCCAGAACCAGACCCAAATCTCCTGATGCTCAGGAAAGGGATGCAGGGATATTGAAACAATATGCAGAATATAGTATGCAGGGATATTGAAATAATATGCAGAATGAAGTATCTTTAGAAAAATGTTCCCATGTAAATATTTTATAGGTTGTATAGTACATAATATATATTTAGAAAAGCAATGTAAATATTTTGTAGACTACAGCACAACTATCAAGTTTGTAATTAAATTCATGGTCTAAAGTAATATAGCAGAGGCACGACACCATACACGGTAGTCTGGGCAGCCCTCCCTAAATGTGACTGCATTTTCCTAGAATTCAAATTGTGCAGCTGGCTCACATTCCCACTGCACAACTGCCAGGGGTGCGCAGCCTGTAGGAAAGGGGCTGAACACGTCCCTCGGGGTTTCAGGCTAGCCCCAGGTGAAGCTCTGGCCACCCTAAAGGACCAATACTAAGAAATCCAGAGATGGCCAGACCTTCCAGTCCTTGCTAGGACACTGGTCTCACTGCTGGCCAGCCAGAAGCCACTCCTTCAGCTCAGTGTAAAGAAGAAAGCAACCATGTATAACATTAGAAAGTGACCTGTGGCTGGGAAAATTCTTACTCTGAAATAAATTCCTTTTCCTTGTTTTTTCTTTACCCAGATCTACTTTCTCCCTCATTCCTACCACACTGGCAATTTCTCCATAGTTACAATGTTGGGGGGCAGTGGCCAATAGGCACAGAGAAATTGGTCTTTGAAAAAGAAAACAGTGCTTTATTGCCATTAACAATTTAGGGCTGATTCTACCCTAGAAAAGTGTATATCAAAAGTAACTGTAAACACTTCTAATAACTGACAACCAGGCTCTCTTCTCCCTAAGTCTACATCACACTTCCCTCATTGGCCTTCACAGTAGCTTGTCTTTTAGCCATTGAGAGGGTGCTCGTGGGGCCTACCATCCTGCGTGGCTCCCTGTTCCGTATCTCCTTTTCCTCTAAGCTAGTCTCCTGGCCAATTCATTAAGACTAGCCCATCTTAAGCTGTGAAACAAGTTGGTCCCTTCTCAGTAGACACGGGAAGTCCAAGTAGGACACACAGAGCCAGGTGGCACATGGGTCCATCTCGCTGCTAATCCCCAGCCTCTAACCCTGTTCCCTGCCCATGCTCAGCCCCTGCCCTCTCCATGACACCAAGGTCCCACCTTGTATACCTACTTCAGGAGCCAGGCCTCTGCCTTGGTCCTTGTGGTTGGGTCTCTCTTGACAAACCACTGTTTTCTTTATTGAAGACCATTAGGAACAGACTTAGACATTTTTAGCACTCTAAATAGTACATAGTTTCTTCACTTCCTTCTATTCTTCCCTACCCAATTTAAAATAAATCATACTATATCATAAAACAAAGTTCTGAAAGTGATGGAAAATTTATACATATACTAATGTTAAAATACCTTTTTCCTTCCTAGATTTTCTTCCTCTGTATGTGGGTATAAGTGTGTGTGTGTGCATGTGCCCTTGCTTTGCTGAGGCTAACCAGGGCTCAGCCTCACCAGACCCCTCTCAACCTATATTCTTGTTTCTAAACCCCAGAAACAAGCTTAGGCATTGCAGCAGTGCCAGCATGCATGCCTTCTGACTGGCATTTCTAATTGCTGCTCTAGAGTGTCTTGGCCATGAGTTCCAAGGCAGGATACCCAGTGTACTTCTTCACCATCTGATGAACCTGAGCTGCACCCTCGTCATTGAGTCTGGGTATCAGCTATATGGGGAAATGACGTCTCTCCCTGAGGCACTTTATCCCAACTCGAGGGATAGCAGCTGCACCATGTATTTGTTATTCTTATATTTCTGGGCATTATGTTTACCTCTGGCTAACTAACCCTTTATCACTCTAATCCCCATTTGATCATTCTTTATACTGAACTTTTACTATGCAAATTACAGTATGTTTTTTGTCTTATGATTCAACCCTGATGGATGTGAAATTCATTCTGAGAGTAATCTCAATCGATAGGCCTGAAAAGGTAGAATTTTGGAATTTATTTGGCATGTTTGGGGGCTTGAATACAGTACCGAGCTCCTTGTCAAGGGAAATGGGATGCTGGTAAAATGTGGCACACAGTGGAACCATATTCGCTCAAGTCAATATCATGGTGGTTTAGGATGGAGTGTCAGCTAAAGTAAGGGCCTTGGGAACCCGAGAGAGGCTTCTGCACTTGGCTTTGATGGCAGTAAGATGACTTCAAGAGCTGTGGTGTGGGATGGAGTTTTTAAGTGTACTTGAGCACTTACAGAAAGAAAGCAAGCTCAGATTCTTCAGCCGCTGGCTCAAGTCACAATTTGAGAACGAGAAAGCCTTAAGACATAATCCTTATAGACACAGAACTGATGTGCTGAGAGTCAAATGCAAAATTTAGTTCACATTTCTGAATTGTAACAATAGGTGAGTTCACAGTCTCACCCAGTATCTTATGTGAAAGTCAGGGCAGCTAATGGGAAAGGTGGGACTTGAAACTTGGAATAGGGACATCTAGTTGGACTTGGATAAAACTGACAATCCTGAGCCACCAGGTCCTTTCAGCCTCCCTTAACAGTGGGAATAGCTTGCCCTCTGGTGTTTGTGAAGATCAGCCTTTCTGTGCTTAGAACCATGGGCTAACTTCACTTGAGGCAGATGACTTAAAAAGGGATACTTATTCTCCTCAAGATCCCCCTCCAAAACCTGCTGCCATTGGACCCACAACAATCTTAACATGCTCTAGAGGAACAGGTACACGCTATGACCTAGAAAGAAATAGTTCACACATCAAAATAATTGCAAGAATTTTCAGTCATACATGAGAATGCATGAAAAATACATGTTCCCATGAATTATAAGGATATTTGACCAGGAAGGTGGAATACAATACTAGAGCAGGTTGAATTAACTGACATGGCTGAGTTTAGCAAGGATTCCAGATTTGTTATGTTAATCTGTGTGGCTGAAAGTTTCTCTAACACCTTACTCTGTTGATTAACCAAAACGTGGGATCAATAGTGACCTGGAATTGATCAATATTCAGATGTCAGAGCTGCCCTAGAGTGATGTGAGGGGGGAATTTAAATACTCAGGGGGATAGGAATAGACCAACCCCCAACTGTGTTCCATGAGAAGGCCAAGAAAGAATTTCCTTCATTATCAATGAGAAAGAAATCAGTAAGGGGAGTGTCCATGTCCATACAAAGCTGAGCAGAACTTCCACATGTATTGGCGCCCTCATCTTTTGGGGAGGTCACAATTTCTTCCATTCCTCGGGTGAGTACAACACCTTGTCTGATCTTTGTAGTGTGGTCAACTCTTGGTTCACATTCAGAATTGACTATTTTGTGGATTAACTGGGGGTGAGGGTGGGGTTATAGTAAAAAATATATAACAATATAAATCAACAAAAACATCTAAATTTCAGAAGAGAACAACTATTGGAACATTCCTGTTCTAGGCAATTATAAACACTATAATCTGCACGAAATCCTGAATTTTCACTCTGTATGGGAAGGGAAGAATCTGGAGAATTCTGGCCAGCAGAAAATATGCATCTCTTCACAAGCCCTTTCTTTCAACTTTTGGGGGCAACCAGGAATTCTTCACTCTGACTGCTTCTCAAATTTTATATCTTTTTAGTCTAGGATTAGAGAGAAAGGGGGGAAATGTGATTTGCAGAACAAAACTTCAATTTTGTTACAGAAGTCTGGGACCGGGAGCTTTTAATTTAGTGCAGGAACATTGAGGGACTAACCTTGCAGAGAGCAAGGGGCAGATGAAGAATGGGCTGGAAAAGGCATTGAAGGAGCTGACATTAAGAAGGTAGGCAATTTAACTTCCAAGCTGTATGGCTTGACTATGATGCATATGACCTGGGGTGTGAGACGCTGAGGAATGACAACATGGTGAGGTTGCCTGGCAGAGAGGAGGTAAATGATTGCAGGAATGTGGGGTAGAGGCTGCTAGCAAAACATGATCACACTAGGGCTGCACTTTATCACCTAGACCATCTGCTGGATGGTTTAGAAAGCACAGGATCATTTGCTAAGTGACAAACTGATGTCACTTTATTCTAATATTCGACCAAGGAAGAACTCTGCCAAGCAGCCGACAATAACAACAGACTATTTTGCCACTTTTCTTCAAGTAATTTGTGTGATGCTTTGAGTCCCTTCAGTATTATTCTTGCATTATGTTTATACTTTGATAGCATCAGATAGAGCAGGAAATGTGTCCCTAAACATTAGGTGTCATTTTAAGTAAATTGTTGTTCATTAAATCTATTGTAGACACTGTTTTGCATGGATTTGTCTTAGCTGCTGTTGAGAGTTCTCCATAATTCCTCTTGCCTCTCCTGTTCCTACCCTCTGTGGTCATTACCATGAATGCCTGATGGGTGATGACCTATGAGTGTATCTTGTGATGGTACCTAGGACTTGGACTTCACATGACTGGACACCCAGAGCTTAGACGAATGGTCTTCACATCTCAAAACAGAAGCCAAGTCCTTAGAGATTCTACAGGCCCACAGGCTCTGTATACAGCCTTATCTTTGTCTTTGAGTAGTATATGCTTACTCTGCTATAAATGATAAATGTTGCTTCAGGGAAGGCTGGCTTTTCCTCAGTGTTCTGATCGACACCACTGTTGATTACACACATTTACACACACACACACGTGCACACACACACACACACACACACATGTTCCTTCCTTTTCTTATGAAGGAAGCTTTGACCTGATTGTCTCCACATTTTACCTTGTCTTTGTCACCAAGAGATCTATGCATAGCTTATAATACCAGATTTATACCTGCTTTGAAGATAAACTGCTATTGTAAGGAATTGTGTAAGCCTCCGTCTTTTCTCTCCTCTTTCCCTTTTCTTCTTAAAATTTAGGTTTCTAGTCATCAAGCAAATTGGTGCAATTGTTAGAGAGCTACAGCTTCCTGCAGATAGGCTATTCAAATGGTATACTGCCTTGAGGCTGACCCTTGGTTGTACAGACCACTGGAGACTTGTGCTCTGTCTCTTAGGGAGAGCTCTGTGATGGAGCCACATGGCACCTCTACCAGCAACTTCACTGTGACACCAGGGTGAAGATAGCAGGGATTTACCTTGAGAGAAATACTGCAAAAACTGTACTTACTGGTTACCAAGAAAGCACCCAGAGCCAACTCTCACCCAGCTCTCATGCCTCACCCTACCCTGACCTGCAGAGAGAGCCACAGTCTAGGAACACAGGACTTACTGATTTGTGAATGATCAAGTTCCTTGACATCAGGTGACATATTGTTACACTAGTTCTTGCACTTCATTACAATGGGTTGTGAAAAGCCTGCTTTTTCCAGATAGCCCTTCTACCTTAACCAACACCTCACACCTTTACATCTATCATCTTGCACAAGCTGGTCAGGTCAGAGCCTGGAGTATGAATTGATCTATAAATCCTTCCTATGTTATCCTGTCTGCTTACTAGACTGTGAGTCTTTTGAGTTCAGGGACTGTGCTTTATTCATTGTTGTATTCAGACATTACTGTATTATCTGGCATATAGCAGGTACTCAATAAGTATTCATACAAGTTAAATGTTGACACCCCCATTTGGTAAAGGTTTTATATCTGCACATTACTGTGAGCAATTACGTTGGAGGTGACTTGTCACAGTACATTATCATGTCAGTTTCAATTCCACCAATGTATGTTACATTCAAATATGGTGTCAGAACCTGGGTATATGATAGGACCAAAATTAGCTCTGGTCCTAAAAGCTGCAACTCATTAGAGGAGTATGTCATTTGACCAGGTCAAATCCATGAATGTAATATTAAGATCTGATGAGGGCAAGTGTGGGAAATATGGAGGATACTTGGCCTTTGAGGTCAAACAGATGACATTTGGGTGCGGCAGGAAGTGCTGGTGAAGTTCTTCATAATGAATATCATTTGCATAAAGACCCCATGTCATCTATCAGTCCCTAAACTTTGGTTTTGAAGCACCAGCAATGGCTAATATTCGTTGAGTCATTTCTAATGCCAGGCATCACGCCAGGCTGCTTTGGGGGCACTACTAACTCCTCAGAGAATCCCTATGAGGAAGATACTCTTACTGTTTTCATTTTATAAATGCAGAAAGTAGGGAACAGAGGGCTTAATTAATACACCCAATGTTGCATAGCTAGCAAGTGACTGAGCTGAAATTTAATTTAAGGATTTGACTCCAGTACCTGTGTGCTCACTGCTACCAAGAGGGCCTCTTACTCAGCTCTGTGATTTTCTAAGATATCCTAGCTTTCCCAGGCTCTCGATTTCATTTACAAGATTTATATTATTGAGTGATGAGTTACAAGACTGGTAAAAAGCTGAATTCTAACAACTTTACATATTCAATGTCTTAGCTTTAGAAGAAGCAAGAATATGGGTGACCATGGTAAGTCCTGGAGACTGTCAGTAGCTAAGCACCTAACTATTCATGCCCTCCCCTCCCTCTGTTTCTGTTTACTTCAGGAGAAGCTTCTTAGCTTGAACCACGGGGTTCAGGACAAGTGGAAAACTTTTCCAAATAAGTCACAAGTGTGGGTCTGTTTCAGGACCAAGATCTTGTCTGTATTTAGTTGCATGCCACTGAACTGGGAGTGGATCTACCCTAACTGGTTGTTCAGTACTTTATTCTCTGGGCTATTTAGCCAGGGGGAGCAGGTCTGCAACCAAACCTTATTGCAAGGGTCTGCAGATTATTCCAGAAAGAGCAATATACTAAATGTTTTGGGCTTTGTAGTCCATTTGATCTCTGTCATAACAATTCAACTCTGTCCCTGTGGAGCAAAAGCAGCCATACACAGAATGTAAACAAATGAGCTCGAGGGCTGTGGTTCAATAAAACTTCATGTATGAATACAGAATTATGAGTATCATATAATTTATAAATGTGCTGAATCCTTACTTTTCTTTTGATTTTTTCTAACCATTTAAAAATATAAAATTCTTAGCATATTGGCCATACAAAACCATCCCAAGTTATTAGAATATCAGCAACCAATTTGGATACATGGGAACTTCATTTTGCAAAATCTACTCAGCTCTCTTGGGGGCCATATAATTCCCCCAGGGCACAATGTTTGGCACATGGGTAATCTGAAGGGCTTTGCTGATCACTCTTCTTTCTGTGCTACCGTGACCATCTCATTATAAAGGGGTATCCCCAACTGAGGTGACCAGGGAAGAGTTCCTGATAGGGAGAAATGCTTCTCCAACATACCCTTATAGTCAGTATCCCTGACGGTACAAATCATAGGGATGTTCATCTATCAGACAAGGTTTCCATGAATCACAGATGATATTAATGAGCATCTTTGCAAAAGCTCCCTGTGCTATTTGCCAAGAAAGAAACTTCACCCTGACAATAGTAATTAGTAATAAATGTTCTCTTTCTTTAAAAAAAATAAACCTGGTGTTGAAACTGATGTGTTTTATAGATATCTTTTGCTAAAAACAGAGGTGAATGTAGATGATCCATATGGTCATCTCAAGTTTTCACTTACTGCCTCTGAGAACATGTGGAGAAGGAGGAAGCTTCCTGTTACTCCTCTCCTAGTTAAATGCCAAAGAGATAAGATTCAAAAGCCTTGGATAAAGAGTAGAAACTCTGTTGGTGTCTGCCCACAGGCCCACCCTTTCCAACTTAGTGCATGAAACTTCTGGCTTTCAATTATCAGGACTGACATGTCTTTATCTCAGGGTTCTCCCTGGTACCCTGGCATGGAAACCCATGCAGCAGACTGGAAATTCTGGGGAATCCATTCCTTCTTCCCCTACCCCCACCCCAGAAAAGCCCTCCATCAACTAGCAGGGATTGGCATATTAGTACTGCCAGCCTCCTCATTTCTTAGGTGGCATAACTTTGAGTCAAGTGCCCTATGTTGGCTCCCAGGGTTGCCTTGGATGGCCATAGGATTGGCAATGCACCCTTCACAGGCTGCCTTCCCTTCTCTCCTCCCTTCCTCTGTCCCCTGTGGTGACTTCTTCACTTCCCCAGTTAATCACTTACACTCCAATCCCTGAATCAAGGTCTGATTCTGGAGGACCCAAGCTAAGATAGACTCTGGAACTAAAACCACCCTGCTGTTCATTGTCAAGTGTGGCCAAGGGCAGTGGTTTTCTTGGTCTCCCTCATGATATCCTGACATACTAGTGACAGAGGATCCCAAGTACAGAAAACTTGCCAGAGAAGGAGGGGCATTCATCACGAAAACAACAGGACCCAAAAGATATGGGCCCCCACTACTTCTCTGACCTTATTTCCTATGTTCTGGGGAACTTTTATAGTAAAGTTTATATTCTTTGGGAATTAGATATTTTGGTTACCTGTATTTGAGTGTCAGACATTTACTACTACATAACCTTGAACAACTTCCTGACTCTCAGTTTCTGAATCTTTAAAATGGGTCACCAATGCCCATTTCTGCAGGATTTTATAAAGATTAAGGTAGGTGAAGTGCACCTAGCAAGTAGGCATATGGCAGTTACTTACTCAATGACAGCTATTTTTGTTATTGTCCAGAGCCATTGTGTAAAGGTAACTCTGCCCCTTGAAGTTCTGCTGTTTCCTAGGGATCTTTGTCCGTGGGATGCAGTGCAGATTATTATTATTCAATCATGTTACTGTGTATATTTTTAGTCTCCATTCATTTAAATCAGATAAATTGGGAGAGGTTGGTAGGGGCATCCCCAAAGTTATTTCTCTCACCTGTCTCTCCTTCTTGCTTAAACCACTAGTGACATTTGATATGTAATTTGTACCAGTACATACATGAGCGAAAACAGGAAAATGAAACAAAGCCAATATCTATATCTTCCATTTATTTAATATTCTACCAATAAGAATTTTAAAAGTAATTGAAGCCATAGCCTGAGATATACATTTATTTAAGAGATTACTATATTATTTTAAAATACCTTTATAATAAAAGGGTGGGCTTGTGGGCAGACACCAACAGAGTTTCTACTCTTTCTCCAAGGCTTTTGAATCTTATCTCTTTGGCATTTAACTAGGAGAGGAGTGACAGGAAGCTTGTGGGTTTCAATAGCTTAACTGAAATATGTGCCCCTCCCTAATGCCCTCATTTCCTATATGTCCTGGCCCAGACATCTCACCCCAGGGATACAACTACGTTCTATTCCCCATGCTGCCTGCATGTCACCCAAGTCTTTAAGCCATTCCCTCCAACCTGAACACTGACTCCTGGTTTGATTCCTCAGTGTGGCTTCCTGTTCACACCTCTTCCACTTAATGTCTAGGTAGGCATCACAGAAGAGAGGTCAAAGGTATGCATTAGAGTTAGATAAAACCAGAGTAGTCTGACCATTACAGGTTCAGTATCTACAAGCAATACTGGAAAAACTCAGACAAGTCAGGATACACAGTAGGATGCCCTGTAACACGCAGCTAAGTAAAAGAGGAAGAGATCGGCTTGTTTTAAACTCTTATTCCCTAAGGAACCACCATCCTTTTGGCTGGTGGCTTTCAATAGCATAGTAATGAATTTAGTCTTTGACACTAACCCTCAAGTTTGAGGTTATGAGCCCTGCTGGGTTCCTTCCTTCCCCTGGCAGAGTTAAAGCCAGGTTTTGCATTTTCCTTGGAGACCACTAAGGTCTGTAAAGCAGCCATTGCACCACCTGTCACTACACTTCATGGTAGCCCTAATCCATAGTCAGAGATACAACTACCACCATCTACGGAGGCTTTCCAGGGTGCCACAAGCTGTACAGGTGCTTATGTAAAATTGCGGTTCTCATCATTTTCACATCATAGCTTCCATCGGTAATATTTTCATAGCACATTGGTATAAATGGATAAAGCTGCTTGGCTGGAGGTTCCTACCATTCTAGGCAGGAACTCTAAGGAGACAAAGGGACAATATCACAACTCACCTTCTCCCCTTGTACAGTACAAACATGTGTTATGGTTCTGATAGATTGCTTTATTTACTCTTCACAATAATACCTGTAGATAAACATTATTATCTACTAGTTGCTCCTTAAGTTCACCTACCTAGTACATGGCAAAGCCAGGATATGAACACAGTCTGTTTGGTTCCATGCTAGTTTTCTCTGTCATGAATCAACCTGCCTTTATAGCAGCCATTGCTTGGTCATTCTTGGAGATGAGGATGGTGGTCTTGCCAAAATTGGAGAGGACCTAAGTTCTGAGGAACAGGCTGTCACCTGGGTTAGACATCAAGGAGAAATGTCTTTGTGTGCTCCCACATGTGTATCTGAGAAGATCAGTTCTGGAGTCTTCCAAAGAAATCTGTGGAGAAATGCAGGTTGACTATCTAAAAGTGGCATCAGTCTTGAGGGGCTAGACACGAAGAAAAACTATGGCTAACTTACAAGGGAACAGAGACCGAAAGCAAGTGAGTGTCAAAACAATAGGTAAAGCAATGTCCTGAGCCAGTGACTCTCAAACTTGAATGCATCACAATCTTCTGGAGGGGTTTTTAAATGCTGATTGCCCCATATCCAGAATTTCAGATTCAGTAGCTCTGAGACAGGGCTGATAATTGGCATTTTATAACAAGTTCCCAGGAGATGTTGATGCCATTGGTCAGGGATCAATTGCCTTAGCCAAAAAGTAAATACAACTGCTTATTATGGAGGGCTATCATCTTGTCAGGGGCAGAAATCGAACAAATAGAAGACCAGATGTATCCAATGTTACAAATCTTTGTGCCCAGTTACTTAGCACTGCCTCACAATGGACCTGGGTTAAGATCCAAGATCATTAGAGCGACCTCACGTAATGCCCCATGTCAAAGCAACACGTGTGTAGCTGTGAACCAGTATCCTAATATGCCAGCATCCTGAGTACTTTGACTATCTCCTACCTCAGGATGACTGAAATAAAAGTGCATTGGTAAAAACTTGCAGCCACTAGTGTGCTTAATCTTTGATATGTTTTGCCAGTAATTTGGTACTGTTCTAGTTCCATAATTTTTTAACCCAAATCATAGAAATACAGTTTTAATTGGCAACAGAAAAGTAATGGACCTCCCCTATGTCCTTCCCCCATCAGCTGAAAAGTGAACACTCAATATTAAATCTTTTTTATTTTTCCAAAGTCTCAAAAAATAAATGACTAATATTTATAAATAAAAATAAAAGATAATTTCAAAAAACAGATCATGCCAAATCTTACAGACAATAGAAAAAGAAGAAATACTTCAAATTTATTCTACGTCATCTGGATATACCTGATATTAAAATTGGAAAAAATATATTACTATAAAGGAAAATTACAAACATATTTCACTTATAAATGAGGATGCAATATTCTAAACAACATAGTAACAAGTTGAATTAAAAATTATTGTTCAAATAATGTACTTTGGTCAAAATTAAATCCAACTTATATGAGAATTAGCTGCTATTTTCTTTTCCTTTTTTTTCTTTTCCTTTCCCCCACCCCTCCCCCCTTCTCTCTCTGTCTGCTCTCTCCTTCCCCCACCCCCACTGTGTCATTAATTGTCATTAATTGTCCTCATATCAAAGTTGGATACATAGGATTCATGCTTCTCTATTCCTGTGGTGCTTCACTAAGAATAATGTGTTCCACTCCATTCAGGTTAATACAAATGCTGCAAAATTTCCATTTTTTTAAAATGGCTGAATAGTATTTTGTGATATACATATACCACAGCTTGCCAATCCATTCCTGGGTTGAAGAACATTTAGGTTATTTCCACATTTTGGCAATTGTAAATTGAGCTGCGATAAACAGTCTAGTACAAGTGTCTTTATAATAAAAGGTTTTTTTTTTTTCCCTTCTGGATAGATGTCCATTAATGGGATTGTAGGATCAAACAGGAGGTCTAGCTTGAGTTCTTTGAGGTTTCTCCATACTTCCTTCCAAAAATGTTGTATTAGTTCGCAGTCCCACCATCAGTGTAAAAGTGTTCCTTTCTCTCCACATCCATGCCAGCATCTGCAGTTTTGAGATTTTGTGCTATGGGCCATTCTCACTGGGGTTAGACGATATCTCAGGGTGGTTTTAATTTGCATTTCTCTAATAATTCGAGATGATGAGTAGTTTTTCATGTTTTCTAGCCATTTGTCTGTATTCTTTAGAGAAGGTTCTGTTCATCTCTCTTCCTCATTGATGTATGGGGTTGTTGTCTTTTTTCATGTGGATTAATTCAAGTTCTGTATAGATCCTAGTTATTAAGCTTTCGTCTGATTCAAAATATGCAAATATCCTTTCCCATTGGGTAGGTTGTCTATTTGCTTTGGTTGTTGTCTCCTTAGCCGTACAGAAGCTTTTCCGTTTCATTAAATCCAATTTATTTATTTTTGTTGTTACAATTGCCATGACAGTCTTCTTCATAAAGTCTTTCCCCAGGCCGATATCTTCCAGTGTTTTTCCTATGCTTTCTTTGAGGATTTTTATCATTTCATGCCTTAAATTTAAGTTCTTTATCTATCTTGAATCAATTTTTGTGAGTATAGAAAGGTATGGGTCCAGTTTCAGTCTTTTATATGTGGATGTCCAATTTTCCCAGCACCATTTATTGAATAGGGAGTCTTTCCCCCAGTGTATGTTCTTGTTTGGTTTATCAAAGATTAGGTGGTTATAAATTGTTGGTTTCATTTCCTGGTTTTCTATTTTATTCCAAATGTCTATGTCTCTACTTTTGTGCCAGTACCATGCTGTCTTGACCATTATAGCCTTGTAGTATAGCCTAAAATCTGGTATGGTGATGCCCCCAGCTTTATTTTTATTACTAAGAACTGCCTTAGCTATATGGGGTTTTTTCTTGTTCCACACAAAATGCATTTTTCCACACAAAATGTATTTTAATAGGGATGACATTGAATCGGTAGATCGCTCTAGGAAGGATAGACATTTTAACAATGTTGATCCTTCCCAGCCATGAGCATGTCATGTTCTTCCATTTGTTAATATACTCTGCTATTTCCTTTCTTAGAGTTTAATAATTTTCTTTGTAGAGGTCCTTCACCTCTTTTATTATATTTGGAATATTCCTAGGTATTTTCTTTGGGGCTATGGTGAAAGGAGTTGTGTCCTTAATTAGCCTCTCATCTTCGCAGCTCATACAAAAGCAGCTGACTTGTGGACATTGATTTTATATCCTGAGACATTACTGACTTCCAGGAGTCTTGTGGTTGAGTCTTTGGGGTTTTCTAAGTATAAGATCATATCGTCAGCAAAGAGGGAGAGTTTGACCTCCTCTGCTCCTATTTGGATGCCCTTTATTTTCTTATCTTGCCTAATTGTCTTGGCTAGAACTTCCAGCACAATGTTGAATAGTAATGGTGACAGAGGACAACCTTGTCTGGTTCCAGTTCTAAGTGGAAAAGCTTTCAGTTTAACTTCATTCAGTAAAATGTTAGCTGTGAGTTTGCCATAGATAGCTTTGATCAGTTTAAGAAATGTGCCACCTATGCCTAAACTCTTCAGTGTTCTAATTAGAAAACGATGCTGGATTTTATCAAATGCCTTTTCTGCATCTGTTGAGAGGGTCATATGGGCTTTGTTTTTGCTTCTGTTGATATGATGAATAACGTTTATGGATTTATGTATATTAGACCAGCCTTGCATCCCTGGGATGAAACCTACTTGATCATGATGTATGACTTTTTTGATTATAAACTGTAATCTATTGGCTAGGATTTTGTTGAGAATTTTTGCATCTATATTCATTAGTGAAATTGGTCTGAAGTTCTCCTTTTTTGGTTAGGTCTTTTCCTGGTTTTGGTATCAGGGTGATGTTTGCTTTATAGAACGTGTTGGGGAAGATTTCTTCCTCCTCAATTTTTTGGAATAATTTCTGCAATATAGGAATAAGCTTTTCTTTGAAGATTTGATAGAATTCTGGTGTGTAGCCATTCAGACCAGGGCATGCTTTTGTTGGGAGATTTTTTACTGTTTCTTTGATCTCAGTGCTTGAAATTGGTCTGTTCGGGAGATCTATTTCATCCAGGTTAAGTCTAAGGAGAGGGTGTGATTCCAAATATTGATCCATTTCCTTCACATTGTCAAATTTCTGGGCAAAGAGTTTCTGGTAGTATTCAGAGATAGTCTCTTGTATCTCTGTGGCATCTGCTGTTATTTCCCCTTTATCATTTCTGATTGAGATTACTAGAGAGTTTACTTTTTATTTCTAGTTAGTCTGGCCAAAAGTTTATCTATTTTATTTATTTTTTTCAAAAAACCAACTCCTTGTTTCATTAATTTTCTGAATGATTCTTTTGTTTTCAATTTCATTAATCTCTGATTTAATTTTGGATATTTCTTTTCTTCTGCTGGGTTTAGACTTAGACTGTTCTTCTTTTTCCAGTTCCATAAGACGGCTTGTGAGTTTGTTGATGCACTCTCTTTCTATTTTTTGAATGTAGGCTTCTAAAGCAATAAATTTTCCTCTCAGGATTGCTTTTGCTGTATCCCACAGGTTTTGGTAGCTTCTGTCTTCATTGTTGTTATACTCAAGGAAGTTAATAATTTCCTTTTTTATTTCTTCCTGCACCCAACTGTCATTCAGCATAAGGTTGTTTAACTTCCATGCTTTTGTGTGAAAAAACAAACATTTTTGTTTGAGTTGAGTTCCACTTTTAGTGCCTTGTGGTCTGAGAAGATGCAAAGTAAAATTTCAATTCTTTTAGCTCTGTTGAGGTTTGTTTTGTGTCCTAGGATGTGATCAATTTTGAATAACGTTACATGGGATGATGAGAAGAATGTATATTCTTTATCTTTGGGATGGAGTGTTCTATATATGCCTATCAAGCACAGTTGTTCTAGGGTCTCATTTAAATCTCTTACATCTTTGTTTAATTTCTGTTTAGAGGATCTGTCCAGCTCTGAAAGAGGGGTGTTAAAGTCCCTCATTATGGTGTTATAGGATATCATATTGCTCAGACTAAGTAAGGTATGTTTTTAGAATCTGGGAGCATTTAAATTGGGTGCATAAATATTTAGAATTGAAATGTCTTCCTATTGTCTTTTTCCCTTGACCAATATGAAGTGACCACCATTATCTTTTTTGACTCTAGTTGTTTTAAATCCACATGTATCTGAAAATAAGATCGCAACTCCTCTTTTCTTCTGAAAAATTGACTTCCAACCCTTAACTCTGAATTTTAATTTGTCTTTAACTTCTGAAAAATTGACTTTCAACCCTTAACTCTGAGTTTTAATTTGTCTTTAACTTCTGAAAAATTGACTTCTAACCCTTAACTCTGAGTTTTGTCTTTTGATGTGAGGTGTGTTTCCTGCAGACAGCAAATAGATGGCTTGTGTTGTTTAATCCAATCAGCCAATCTATGCCTCTTCAGTGGAGAATTCAAGTCATTGGCATTCATTAAGATAATTGATAAGTGTGGTAGCATTCTATTCATCTTATTTTGTGAAAGTCCATTGCTTTGTTTTGTCTTTTGCATCATTGTGGAAGCTAGATTCTGTCCTTTAATTTCTAGGTATTTACTTTGCTCAAGGTCCATTGTGATGGTCAGTGTGTAGAACAGGTTGGAGTATTTCCTGTAGAGCTGGTCTTGTGGCAAATTTCCTCAATGTTTGCATATCAGTAAAAGATTTGACTTCTCTATCAATTTTAAAGTTTAGCTTAGCAGGATATAGAATTCTGGGCTGGAAATTGTTCTGTTTAAGTAGATTAAAGGTAGATGACCATTCTCTTTTGGCTAAAAAGTTTCATTAGGGAAGTCCACAGTCACCCTGATGGATTTGCCACTGTAGGTCAGTTGGTGCTTACTCCTGGAAGCTTGCAAAATCTTTTCTTTTGTCTTGACTTTAGATAGGTTCATCACATTGTGTCTTGGAGAAGCTTTATTTGAGTTGAGGGGGCCAGGGGTCTGATATCCCTATTAAAAAAGTATTTCAGAATCTTTGGTGATATTTGGGAAATTTTCATTTATAATATTCTCTAGAATGGCTTCCATTCCTCTGGGGCATTCTTCTTCCCCTTCTGGGATACCTATAACTCATATGTTTGAACTCTCCATTGGGTCCCATAATTCTGTCAGTGAACATTCTGTTTTCTCTCTCTTCTTTTCTAGCTCTTTAGCTATCCGAGTTATCTGAAGAGCTTCATCCTCTACATCTGAAATTCTTTCTTCTTCATGATCTAATCTGTTGTTGATACTTTCTATTGCATCTTTAAGTTCCCTAACTGACTGCTTCAGTTCCTTCAGCTGTGCTATATCCTTTCTATATTCTTCATTTCATTCATCTCTTATTTGATTCTGTTTTTGGATTTCCTTTTGTTTTTTTTCCACTTTCTCAGCAATTTCCTTCATTTTTTAAATTATTTTCCACTTTCTCAGAAGTTTCTTTCATTATTTTCATCATCTGCATATTAAATTCCCCTTCTGTCATTTCTAACATTTCTTTATAGGTGGAATCCTCTACAGTAGCTACCTCACGGTCCCTTGAAGGAGTAGCTCTGGATTGGCATATCCCATTGCCAGAATTTTTCTGCTGATTCTTCTTCATGAGTGTTTTCTTATATCTGTTTTCTTGCCCTAATTTTCCTTTTAGTTCTTCTTGCTGTTTAAGTTACAGTGCCTCTGGGTTAAAGTTTTAATGAGTCCTTTTGGTACAGGACCAGAAGAATGAGAAGACTGAAGAGCAACAAGGGAAAAAAGATTTTAAAAAGAAAGAAAAAAGAGAAAGGAAAGGGGGTGAGTAAAAGGAAATATTGACAAAAAGAAGAGAGGCACTGAAAGAAGGAGACAGGAGTAATATAGGTGTATAGTAGAGTACTTTGACCCAACCTTAAAAACCCCAACCTCTGGGGGTGCTAGGTTGGGTGGTTCCCTTGAGGTCAGCAGCTCTTTGCTAGACACAGTACCCCACCTCCACCAGGTAGAGAAGAAAGACAAAAATACTATAAATTGAACCAAAACAATCAAACAAAAACCTTTATGGGATAAAATTGGGGGGATAAAAACAAAAATAGGGGCAGAAACAATAGCAAAACTGAAGTTCTAATTGTTGAAGAAGGCAAAAATGGAAGATTGTATTTAAAGTAGAAAAGTGAAGAAAGAAAGAGAAAAAAAGAAAAAAAGGAAAAAGAAAAATCTAGTGGAAAAATGTGAAATTAAGAAAAAACAAACAAACAAACAAATAAAAAAGAAACAACAACAACCAAAATAAAAAAAAAAAATCCAGACCAAAAAACCAAAACAGTATATATATCTTGATGAATATTTTCCAGGCAACAGGTGATCTTCTGAGGTATGAGATGTTAATCACAATGCTAACATAGCTGTATGAGATGGAGACTGGAGGCCTCTGCTGATTTCTCAGACCCTGCAGGCTTGGGAGCCCAAATGTCTCCTCAGCCCACTTAAAAGACACTCCAAAATGTTAACCTTGGCTAAACAGAAGCTTGCCAAGGAAAGCACTTATGGCTGGGATCTCTCCTGACATGGCTGCCTGCTCATCCAGTGCCCCAAAACTGGTCTCACTCCTGAGAGCCAATGCTGTAATCTGCCAAACGCTTAGATCTCTCTTCTTCCCCAGCATCTTAGTCCCCACCCTGGGCAGTTCCGTCACTAGATTACTCACCAAAGGTCTCCCAGCTGATACCCACACTGTGACCTGCAGGGGCAACTCCCCCACAATGTGCAGGCAGCCCACAGCTGAATGATATTATCTCCTTTCCAGCTCAGCGGCTCAGAGTGGGGCCCCAGACAACACCCAAAGTCGTCTGCACATTCACCCAATATCTCCCAAGGCAGTTCAATTGAGTGCCCAAGTCCAAAAAAAAAAAACAAAACAGCCCACAGGTAATGCTTTTCCTGCTTACAGTCTCCCTGTTGCTATGGTTACAACTGCGGTCAGCCTCCACCAAACAAATGCCCCTACCACTTGCCAGTTCTCCATAGCTTTTGTCCTCCTCATGGGGTCCAGAAGTCTCTCACTGACTCCCTGTGTCACCAAAAGTAAGTTTCTGGGCAGATTCCACCAGCCAGAGATGCCTGGAGTCTTCTCTCCCCAATCTCACTGCTCCTGATTGCACTGAAGCTGTTACTCTGATATTAAATCTTTATATTTGAGTTCTGGGATTGCTTATTCAATGACATAATTATCATGATGTACAATCCTAAGTCTTTTAAGGGTACCTCTCTGATAGCCACACTTTCTTTCTCCTTGTTCCTTGAGTACAGCTAACACAATTAACAAGGCACTGACTGATCCTCACTACAGCTATCTCAGACCCTATCTGGCTTCATTCCCTTTTGGAGAGCTTGTCAAGGTTCCATATCTGATCTAAGTAAGCCTCTCTTAACTTTTCTCCTTTAGGGGAAACTTGAATTTCTTTCAGAGCAGTTTCATTGGTTGCTTAGAAGAATGCAGCTAAGACACAGGCAACCTGAATTTCTCCCTGAATTTTAAAAAAAACATACATTTCACAAGGAAAGGTCACTTTTAAGCTCACTACAGCTCCTTTCCCTTTTAGTAAATAACTGGCATTTAAAATAAACCATTATTGAACATGTCTTCGGAGTCCTTTTATAATCATTAACAAGAATTCTCCTCACAAAATGGGTCCCTTTGTGAATATTAAAGAAAAAGTCATTTTTAGTCAAAATAGGCAATTGTTTTTATTTCTTCTTAAGCTTTGTTCACCAGAAGCAAGTTTAACATGATACCAAAATGCACTTCTAAGCACTCCAGTCAGTTTCAGGCTTTGAGGACCCCTGCCAGAATCCATGTTTGGGGGAAGATGATCCAGAGAGCATCCTGGAGAGATGAGAGAGCAGTGATTCAGTTCAAAGGATCCCGACACCCACCTCCACCATAACCCATCAGCTCACACCAAGGGGAAAACTACATAGTTACAAAAGGAACCAAAAAAACAAAAGGAAAATACGGGTATCCATGAATTGCTCAGAAAGAAATATGTAAGACCTACATCAAGAAAACTGAAAAGTTTACTGAGAAATATAAACCAATGTTTTAATATAAATAACATATGAAATATTTTCAAGTGGAAAGAATGGTGTAAAGATGTCAATTATTTCCTATTTAGTATGTATATTCATGTAACTTTTTATTAAAAATGGCAATAAGATTGGTCATGTGAAGTTTCACAGAAGAGAAGGAATTTGATAAAAATGTATAAAAGTTTATTCTGAGAAATATCTGAGAAATTTTGAAAATGGAAAACTCTGCTTTATTCAATATCAAATTTGAAAATGGGGCCCTGAAAGCAACAGTGAAAGCCAGATACATTTTGATGGGTATCTGGAGAAAGAGCAAGTCTCAGCCAGCAGTTGTTGAAGTCACAACAATCACAACTATTGTGGGCTGATACAAAATACTGCACAAGACAAAGGAATGGGATTGTATAGACATCCCCAAAACTGAGCTCAATCAAGTAGACTTTTCAACAATGGGGTTGTGAAAATTGACTATTTAAAAAAGATCAAATTCAATCCTCACATCACACCATACACCAGAATAATGTCATTTATAATATCATAAAAGAAAATGTATACAAGTATTTGACTGATGAAGGATGGACTTCTAAAGCAAAAAGAAAAGTTTGGAAATGGTGGCTCACACCTGTAATCCTAGCACTATAGGAGGCCAAGGTGGGTGGACAGCCTGAGCTCTGGAGTTCAAGACCAGTCTGAGCAAGAAAAAGACCCTGCCTCTATTAAAAGTACAAAAACTATCTGGGTGTTATGACAAGCACCTGCTACTCCAGTGGCTGAGGCAAAAGGATCACTCGAACCTAAGAGTTTGAGGTTGCTATGAGCTATATGTCACAGCATTCTACCAAGGGCACACAGTGAGACTGTCTCAAAAAAAAAAAAAAAAATTATATAATTTTTATTATATTATAATAAACCAATGTAAAAATTTCACAGGTCAAACATTCCTTGATACCATGCTGTGGTAGGTAAAATTCCATTCTTTGTTTTAGAATGAGACATCAAGAACAAGAATCCAAGTGTAATCTCCTGTTCAAAAGTAAAACCCTCAAGAGTTACAGCAGCACCTCAAGACAGCATGAGTTGTTAATGTAGTGAAGAGTTTTTATTCTAATTTACAAATAGCAACTACCCTGAGATCCTTATTGTCTGATCCATTAGTCCCCAACCTTCCTGGTATTAGAGACCAGTTTCATGGAAGACAATTTTTCCACAGACAGTGGTTCGGGGGAAACCACTGTGTATCTGTGGGGGATGATTCAAGCACATTATATCTCTATTTCAGATCATCAGGCATTAGATTCTCATAAGGAGTACATAACCCAAACCCCTCAAATGTGCAATTTACAGTAGGGTTCACGCTCCTATGGGTATCTAATACCACCACTTATCTGACAGGTGATGAAGCTCAGGCAGTGATGTATGCAATGGGAGAGGCTGTAAATACAGATGAAGCTGCACTGCTCACCTGCCACTCACCTTCTGCTGGGTGACCCAGTTCCTAACAGGCCACAGTACTGGTCTGTGGCCCTTGGGATTCTGAGACTGCAGACCTAACCCACACCAGCCCCTCCTATCCATCTAGAGAGCCCACAACTGAAGAAGTAACAACTGGTACAGAAAGGGCAGTCAGGGTGTGGAGCCTCAATTGTGTGTGTTCTGATCCATCAATGCCTGGGCCAAACCAATTGTTACATCCCTGGACTATCTCCCCTGATAGGCAGTATAAAAATTAAGCCATTATCAAGGTTTGTTTGATGTAGTAACTACCATGTTGGCCAGAAAATAGGGCCCTGAGAGCTTCTGTGAAAGCCGGATACATTTTGATGGATGCATGGAGAGAGAGCAAGTCTCAGCCAGCAGACTGCTAGGAGTGACTGAGACATTCTAAGGGCAACCAGGCACTTGCAAATTTTTGTAGGAAATACTGTAGAAAAGGGAAAAGATAAGAAAAAAGTAATACTGAAGATGCTTGAGGATTGACCTCTCCAATGTCATCATTTTACCAATGGCTAACGAGGTAGCACAGTGAATTTATATCTCACTTACTCTAGCCCTTCATTAAAGTTCCTAAATATCAGGAGGCCACAGTATTTTTAGAAAATGAGTAGAACAGAGAAAGCACAAAATATGATGTCTCCCTAATCTATGGCGTTAGGAGGCAGGACAGGTAGCAAATTTATGAATAGCAGGAATGCTAAATGCATCCTCTGCTTTGCACAAAGAAAACTGTCCCCACCCCTTGCAAATGCCCCATCAAAAAACAGAAGGAGAAAGTTTGAAACTATTTTGCTTTTCCCTATCTTGGTGGCTGAGAGTTGCCATTTCCTTTTTGTTGGAGTAAGAAAGGAGCATTTGAAAAGTTGGTGGCTTTTGAGTCGAAGTATTGTTTTTTCCTTTCTTTGGTGTTAAAAGAAAAAGATTCTAATAATGACATTTTGTGCCACGAGTCATTAGACCAAAGATTCTGCCTGAAGCAAAATTTTACGGCCAAGTTATGAACCTGCAAACGGAATCTTAACTATTGTGATAGGAGCTGACTGTAGTAATAAAAATGAATTTGTTAAATAAAATATGTTTATAATTCACTGAGCTCAGGATCAGGTAGGTGAAAAGAAACCCCCAGTGAGTTGTTATGATTTTGCAAAATAGTCAAAAAGAGCAGTTCGCTCTGTAGGCAGGTAGAGGGGAGCATGCCCTACTGTCATTATTACTGCGTGCGGTTTTATTTATTCATGGGGTGCCAGGGATGCATGGCTCTTTTGAGCTGCTAAAACATAGTGGACAAAAGCAAGAAAATGAAATGAAACCCTGGCCTTAAAGAGAGTGCAATTGAAATGTGTGAGCAAGTCCAGTTTGGCTGATGACAAAAACCTTCCAGAGAACATTAATGCAATGAGCTTTTGCAGATCCTAGTAGATTTTAGCAACATTTCTGAAGGGGGAGCGGACGGGGAGGATACAGATTTATTTGGAAGTTCTTCTGGGCAACCAAGAGGATGTGAAAGAAAACAAGCCCAGCCAGGAAGGAAGAATCTCAGTGGGGCATAAAGACTAGAATGAAACAAACAAGGCTTAATACCACAGAGCACAGAATTCGGTTCTTTTACTATTAGGGAAAAAAAAAAAAAATCTTAGCTAATGTAGGAGAAAAGTTAGCTTTGGCTTTTCCCACAAGTGGATAACCCAAAGAAGTGAAATGAGGATCAAACACAGGGGAAAAGACATAGAAAAGAGAAGCAAAACTTAGGGAAGTTTGTGTCTCCAAACAAGCCCCGATACATCTCATTTCAGCATGTTTAATATCAAAGCAGGTATAAAAAGAGAAAGGGAGGCTAGCTGGGGGGTTCACACCTGTAATCCTAGCAGTCTGGGAGGCTGAGGTAGGAGGATCCCTTGAACTTAGGAGTTCAAGACCAGCCTGAGCAAGCGTGAGACCCTGTGTCTACTAAAAATAGACAAAAATAGCCAGGCATTGTGGCAGGCACCTGTAGTCCCAGCTACTCAGGAGGCTGAGGCAGGAGGATAGCTTGAACCTAGTAGTCTGAGGTTGCTGTGAGCTACGATAACGCTATGGCACTCTAGCTCAGGTAACAGAGTAAGATGCTGTCTCAAAAAGAAAGAAAGAAAGAGAGAGAGAGAGAGAGAGAGAAAGGAAGGAAAGAGAGAATGTTAGGGGTTGAAGTGTGCTCCCCCCCAAATTTATATGTTGAAGCCCTAAACTCCTTCCCCTTACCTCTGAATGTGACTTTATTTAGTGACAAAAGTTAAAATGAAGTTGTTAGGGAGACCCAATCTCACTGGCATTCTAAGAAGAAAGTGAGATTAGGTCACGCAGAGACGCTAGGAGTGTAGTATGCAGAAGACCACGTGAGGACACAGCCAGAAGGTGGCCAGCTGCAAGGCAAGGAGAGAGGCCTCAGGAGAAGCCAACGCTGCTGACACCTTAACTGCAGACTTCTAGCCTCAAGAACACTGAGAAAATAAACCTGTTTTTTAAGTCACTCAGTCTGTGGCTTTTTTTTGTGGCAACTCTCATAAACTAAGAGAAAAAGAGAGAATTAAAAATGTAAAAAAAAAAAAAAAAAAAAGCAGCTTATATAAGAAGGGCTTAAAATGACCCAAAATAGAGTTCTATGACTTCAGGAATCTTCATTTTATAGAAGAGAAAACCAAAGGCCAAATTGTGCAAAATCACAATCAGTCATTTATGACACTAACTTTAAAACTCAGGTGTGACAGAGAATCCTGCCCTCTCTTCTCATTCACTCACGCCTTGGCACCAATGTGGCCTTGATGGGGCAGGGTTGACCACTGCCTCCACTCTGGTTCTCCTCCACACATCCTCCTATGACCAGAATGATCTTTCTAAAACTCAAATATCATCTTACCACCTCAACAGCCAACCTTCGTTGCCTTGAAGTTCAAGTTCAAACTCTTCTACAGACCTACTTCTCTATCCAGAAATTATTTCAGGTTCTTGGGCTGGTTCTTGGTGCTGTCCTGATGTCTGGAACATCTACTTCCCACCCTCTACACCTGCTCTTGGGATGGTAAACTCCTATTCATTTCCAAGGCCTGTAGATCTTCTATAGAGATTGCTCCTTCTAAGAGCCTTAACTCTGGATTAACTAGCTGCCCTTGCTAAATTCCCCCCCCCTTGATTTCTCATCATATACTGTAGTTCAGATTCTAATAGACAAGTCTGGATAGGAGCAATCCCAGATTTGTCTCCTGCTTAATAAATATAAGTTGAAGGAATTATTTATTATGCATGTTTTGTAGAGGTTACATTTGCACTGCCTCTAATTTCAGTCGACATTTTTTAATCTGACTAGCCTACAGTATCCTGTAGATGCTCAATAAATAGAAGGTGAGTGAATAAAAACACAAGACATACTACAAGGGGATGGAGATGGAGGGATGGTGCAGTGTATTGTAGCTGCCTTACACATTTGTTGTTCTGACCCATTTTACTTGTCTTCATGCAGAAAACTATGAGGCCAGAGATCACAGGATGGTAAAGATCCCCTAGGGTCATCTAGGAGATAGGCCTGCAGAAAAGAGGGTTGAAAACTCAGAGGGAAACATGGGAGACAAACTTGGCCTCTGGAACAGGTGTTTCTAGCACTGGCCTAGCCCTTCCTATCAGGATGTGCTGACAACCTGCACTGAAAGCTCAGAGAGAGGGAGCAGCAGCAGACCTGGCCTTTTAAAGAACAGGCTTCAAATCTAGACAAATCTGACTTTGTGCTGAGGTCACAAGGCCTTCAAGGTGGAAGAATGGGGATTGGGATTTTGTGGCTCCCAAGTCCATACTTCTAACTGCTCAAGTAGGTAGAGTGGGTTCCCTGAATTCTAATTGATGGTAGGAAATGGTGGTTGATGGCCCTAGACTCAGATTCTACAGCGGAGCTGCTGAATTCCTTCCGTACCTTCTTGCACTCTGGACATGTTGGAGAAGTTCAGCAGGCCCTTCCAGAAGGGAAGATTTTTCTCTCTGCAGGCCTGGATTCCTACCAGTGGAATGTCACCCGTCAGAATAGGCAGGTGGCAAATTTAAGCAATTAGTGAAAATCAGGACTCACAGTCTTGAGAATAATTAATGTTGTCTTCTAATCTCTTTCCTCCAGGGGAAACTTTGCATATTGCTTAAAAGAAATGTCATCTACGCCTCACTGTTTCCAGAACCTGACTGTGAATAGCAGCACTTTTCTTTCAGAGCTCTACAAAAGCATCATTTAAAGGGTCTTTCCCTCAATTATCATCTAAGTCCACACATTTCCCTGCAGATAGGACACCAGCTAGGCTGCCGTAATGGTAGGACTTCCACGAATGGTCAGATGTGTGATTGCAAAGTGACAGGAAGCCTCTGTCGCCTGCTGCCCCTTGGTTTCCCCATTGCCACCTACAGCACAGATGCCTGGAGGAAACAAAGGACTTCCTGGAAATGGCATTGCAAGGCATGCCACAAAGGGTAGAAAGAATTTCACAGATGAAGAGGGGCAGAGATTGCAGAGAGGGGAAAGCAAGAGCAAAGGAAGAGGGTGTAGTGCAGGGAACAGATGACAGAGAGGCAGTGTGCTGTGGTGTTGGGTTCTCCAAGTTAGGAGTAGGAAGGGAAAACTGCAAAGGGAACCTGTAGCTATTTTGTGATGAACCTTTAAGACTAGCAAAAAAAATGTGTATAATTTATAAGGCATTAGAAGAGCCACTGAAAGTTCTTGAGGAGAGATGAGACAAAATATCATTGTCTCAAAGTGGAAGGCATCTTAGAGATGGTCTAGGTCCCTACTTTACTGTTAAGGAAACAGAGAAGAGAGACATTGGCTGAGGCACACCCAGAACCAAGAGCTCTGGCCCTTGACTACATGTGGGTGCTCTCTGCCAGCTACCGTCTCTGTGCCAATTCTTTAATCTCATCTGATTGCAGGGCTCCCAAGTGATATGTATTAGCTGGAGGGACTTGTTTGTTGTTGTTGTTTTAATTGTACTCCTACCTCCAAGCATATCTCTTTAAAGTGGCTTATTCCCATGTTTGAAGGCAGCAAGAAAACTATCATTTTGTAGGTGCTTAGCATGTCCTACTCTTTGAGCTAAATGCTTAACATACATGCTTTCATTTAATCCCCCCTACATCCATATAATGCATTTATATGTATATGTATAATCTGCGTAATAATTGGTCAAGCACTTCGACAAAGATCTCACAGCCAGAAGGTGTGAGGCTAGGATTCCACCCTTGTTTTTCTGGCTCCCAAACCAAATCCCTTCCACTATCATATGTCTCACTTTGGTAGGTGGTAAGGCCCAGGATTCCTTGAAAACCCCTGAAACAAAAACAGATATACATAACACCCTGTTTCCCACAAGTGAATACCAGTTGTCACATCTCGGATCGGAGTGGTTATGTTACATTGCTGACCCACACTGGATCCTCACTGCTCCTATATGACATCACCACCAACATGGCCCTGTGATGTGAGCCCTGCTGATCAGCACAAGCAGCAAAACTCCTGAGGTTTCACCAGACACAGTTTGCTGCCCCTACTTCAGAAATGTCATCATGTGCGCATTTGAACTTGAAGAAAATCAACTATGCATGCTGGGCCAAACAAGAAAATTTGAATGAGGGAGGAAAAGAAGGAGAGACAGAGAGAGAATGAGATTTCCTTCCACCATTCTACTCAGTGGTTATATATCCTAATGTGGGACTGAGAGGGAAGGTAGAAAATCGCCATTCTTCAGGTAGTCTGGGTCCTGGGGTGCTTTTTATAGTGATAGCATATTACCACATCAAGTTAATTTTAGCATTTATAAATACCTTTTTCATACACTATAAGCCCTCAATTCAAGCCAGTTTCAACCAATATGGAACAGAAGAAAGCAGCAGGCCATTCCAAAGCTGGAAGAAAAATTCATTGTGTTTTATAAATATATATATTTTTTGATATGATATGGTACCTTTCTAAAGAATGTTCAAGGGTGATTTGTGCTACATGATGCTACGTATGCTACAAATGCTACACGCTTGCTTTCATTTTGCCTTTAAACTTAAAGTCCAGTCAGATACAAATCCACTCTATGTTCAGAGGACTATGGAGAATTATTGCTTCCCCTTCTCTCATCCCTCCATATAATCTTTCACTCTTTGTTCTCAAAATCCAAAACCCCAGGTGTATGCCGTGGTAGGAAAGTAAGGGATGATAAGAGGGCTGGCCAGGTTTCAGGATATATGGAGTTTTTAATGGGAATATGGGGGGAATACCAACCTAGCACCATTCTTCATTTTTTCTACAAGTATCTTTTTAGCACCTATCTGTGAGCCAGATTCTGTGCTAGAAACTAAGTGTAGAGTTGTGACTGACTGAGGGACTTTGTAAGTTTTGTTATAGAAGGAAGCACAAAGTAATTGTTTTCTCTATCTCATGTTATGACTGCCATAGATGACATTATCATTTTTGTCTCAATGCTCTCACTATGCAATTAAAATCACTTTAATCTTAGGTACATTAAAATCATTGGGGATGTTACTCAGAAAGATGAAGTTTGCCCTAAATAACTGTTAGTGTTGAGATGACTTTAGAAAAGTCTTGCATTCTCCACATGCCCATTTGTTATGAGCTGAATGCTTGTCTTCCCCCCAAATCCATATATTGAAGCCCTAAACCCCATAGGATAGTATTTGGAGATAGGGTCTTGTAATCAGATTTTGATGCAGTTATAAGTGTGATGAGATTAGTGCCCTTATGAGAAGAGGAAGAGACCCAAGTGCACTCGTGTCCCCCTACCCCCAACACAGTGAGAAGGTGGCTGTCTAAAAGCCAGGAAGAGAGCCCTCACCAAGAAATAAATTCTGGCAACTTTATCTTGGACTTCACAGCCTCTAGAACTGTGAAAAAAAAGATATCTGTTGTTTCAGCCATTCATCTACAGTATTTTGTTGTAGCAGCCTGGACTGACACAGGACATCATTGAACTGGGGTTCTTCTGAAATCTTATATACTGGGAGAATGGATTTTAAATTGTTGATGTTGGAAATAGACATATGAAGGGTTACAAGCAGTATTTGTGCACTGAATTTTGATTTTGCCTTTAGACAAAATGACACTATGAGAAGAACCACTTGTATGGTCTATAGAGCTAGTTTCCCTAGAAAGGGCGGGTGATGTTCAAACCTACATCACCAATCTCTCTACTGAAATTCTTTCCTTGATTTCTAGCTCTTAATTTCTTTTACAGGTTGGATGTGAGTGGTCAGCTACAAGTCACAAAAGAATTATTTCTTGTCTACTTCCCATGCAAGTCCTCTTTAAATTGTGTATCACTTTACTTTGTAAAGATGGAGTATATTCTTCTTTTGATTTATTATAGACTCACAAGACTTGCAAAAACGGTACAGCAAAGTGCTATCTATCCAGCTTCCTCTAATGGTGGGCTATTACTATAGGAAGGGAATATAATCAGGAAATCAATACTATTAGCATAATATAACTTTCTAGACTACAGTTCAGGTCCTCCTTTAACTTTTTTTCAGCTCAAACATTTGAGGCTAAGATAGTTTGTCCAGGGCTCTCCAATTCATGCTGAGCCTGACAGGAGGAAGTACCTCCAAGACCTGGGCAAGTCAGCAGAGATGCACAACAGAGACCACAGAAATAGCAGGAAGGATCCAGGCACTGAGAACAGACACAGGATGCTGTGAGCCTGTACACCTGCAAAGCAGACAGGGAATCTCTGCAGTGACATAGGGCCTGAACTTCAGAGAGAGCTCTGTAAAGGAATCTTGAGACAACCATGAATGTGGCTTCTTCCCTCAATAGGTGCATCTGAGTCTCCTTCAGGGACATGAAGGACATAGTAGTTCATCAGAAAGAGAGATACAAATAAAGCTCTCTGGGATTCTTCCATAAAACTGGGAAGTGGGAGATGTAACAAAATGAAGCATCTTTTGAATTGAGAATAGCTAAATTGAAGTATACCCTGTGCCCTTAAAGTTCCCAGCCCTCTCTTTCCACTAGGATGTCAGAAATATGAATTCCAGGTTTACACATTCCAGCTTCTCCACTTCCTCTACTACCCTATGTCTGAGATTAGAAGATTTGTCCTTTCTGGAGAACGGATCAGCATAGAGAAAAGATACATATTTGCTGGCAGTTTGATGCCTCCAGCAGCATATCTGGATCTTCACCCTGTCATCCTAGAGAAGCCGCTCCTTTATGAGCACCAGAGTCTCAACCAGGACTTCTGATCACCTTTTCAGTTCCTCATTTTTGAATGAGCACAGATATCTAAGGACCATTGATATTTGAGGAAAGCTTCTGATGGAAAAGAGCCTAAAACAAACAGAAAAGTCTCATGACTTCCACAATAAAGTCCAGGTCAGCAGAAAAGGAAAGTTTACAAAAGCTATAATTAATATCGTTGGGATAAAAAGATAACATATCTATGAAATAAAACAGCCCTAAAGCCTGAGAATACAAGAGTTTTAAGAAATTAAAAATGTTATGGCAAAAATTAAAAATCTGTAGATGGATTGAAAACCAAAGCTGAGAATATCTCCGAAAAACAGCACCAAGAAGAGCAAGAGATGGAAAATAAGACAGGTTAAGGAAATGCAATCAATTCAATTAAGTCCAAAATTCTCCACATCACTCTCTTGCCCCAGACCCTCCCTTGGCTTCCCCTCTCCTAATGGAAAAACCAAACTGTTGGGCTCACAATGTCCTGCAGGAGCTGGTGGCCATCATCTCTTTGATCTCATCAGGAGACTCTGCCCTCCTCAATTCAGCCTCATTCTAGATGCTCTGGTTAGGCGTGCTCCTACCTCAAGACACTGGCAACTATTTTCTCTGCCTGTAATATCCTTCTAATAGCCAGAAAGAAGAAGGAACCCACAATTCTGCAGCAAGGAGATCGTCAAAGCTGACCACACCAGAATGACACCCCAGCTGGAGAAGCATGAGCACAGTCACCTGGGCATGGACTCCATCTCTCAGAGCAAGAGGCTTCTGAATGTTTTACCTTGGAATGAAAAAGTAAGCTGCAATTAAGAGCATAAAATATACAACTAAAAATGAGCTTAAATCAGACTTTGAGTAAATGACCAAAAGCCCCCTCTTTCCTGTTTTGCCATCTTGTTCTTTAACATTGCACCTATCGTAGAGATTAGGTATGATGCTTTTCAAGTCAGAAAGCATTAATGGCTTGTCTTTGTCTACCAAGATAATTGTGTAAACTCCTCTGTCCAGCACTCAACGTCAGCGGTAATGTACACTCAGTCTCCTTTTCTTGCTTTCTCGCCAACAGGTGTCCTGCCTTACATTTGTCTAGTCCCTGCTTTCTGATCGTCCACACACACCAGCGTTTTTCTACCTTCAATTTCAGTTCTTTTGTTTCTTCTACCTGGAATTTCCTCCTGCCCTTATCTATGACAGTCTTATATTTATCATCAAGGCTCATCTTAGTATCACGAATTGGTCCCTGCTCTCACCAACCAGCTGTGACTTCTCCCTCCTTTGAATTTCTTTTGAATATGCCTTTTGGAATTTACCTGACTTCACTTTATGTTTAGTTATTTTTGTCATGCCTTAGGACTTCTCTAGACTGTGGGTTCTTTTAAAAAATGAGGTACAGCTTAGTCACTTTTACCACCTCAGAATGGTGCCACAACATGCTCTACCCTTAGCATGCAATTGAAGATTCCTGCAAGGAGGTCCTGCTTTTCTGAATCATTTGAAAAACAATCTCCACCCATCCCTTTCCTTCTTGATTGTTTGGAAGCATCAGTCATTCACCATGAGTATAGCACATGTGTCCTATTGCAATATTAGAACAGAAATTGCCCAAGTTAAAATTCAGAATGCTTCACTGAAACATCCAGTCTCATATTTCCTTGGAATACTGAAAAATTATATGACACTGGACATTCGCTCATAGTGACCATCAAAAAGGGCACACTCACAGCTATCCTCTTTTGACAGGTGTACCTGCCACAGCCCTTCACCAGCCTCTGGGCCTGTCTCTGTGACTTACATCACTTTCTGACCCCTCCAAGTGTTTGAGTTTGCAAGCCCTGGTCTAAATCACGTTTGGCCTTTGCCATTTCAAAATTATTTGATGTTGCTCAGAATAAAATCTCTACACTTAAAGCTTTACAAGTCATTTTTTTTCCCCAAAATACACTCCTCAGTATACTAATACTGAGAATCTTGAATGATTTCCTGTTATACTTCTTTTTTCTGAAAAGGTGTCTCCAAGCACCTTTTGAAATTATAAATCGGCAGCCCACTAAAGCAGCATGAAAGTCACTTCAAGGAAAAAATAAAACAAAATGATAACATGTGAAAATGTCAAACCCTCATTAAAATACTAGAAATGTCATTTAATAAAAAAGGAGATTCACATGGTTAAACTGAGATTCTGAGGCATCTTACGCACAGATTTTTAACACATAATCAAGAGAAAAAGCTGAACTGGGAACTGCAAGGAAATGATTTTGCCATATGCACCCAAAAATGTAGTAAATAAACAATGAGCAGAGATATGTTTTTATTCTTTGCATAGAACAGCAGGTCCCCAGAGCTGTGCTCCAAGTTAGCAGTAGGTATTGAATTGAGAAAAAGAACTCACTTTATTAAGCATCAAGAACTAAATCCTCCACAAATGTCTTCTCTAATAGAAATCACCTTCACTGCTAATTTGGAATATGAAGCAATAGCCTTTTATTAAACTATTTACAAACAGCATTTTATACGTCAGAATATATCATCATAAATCAAGCCCGGGCTATTGCATTAGCCTCAAATAGGCTCAGTTAGAGAACCTCAGTAGAGATTTTTAAATGCCCTTCCTTCCAATTTTACCCATAAGACCTTGCAATGCAACTTAATTTTGATATTAAGTCTTTCATAAAAGTTCTATCTTTACTAACTCATATAACGCTGTTATGGAATTTAAATGAAAAACAAACCATGGCAAGGGGAAAAAAACTAATATGGATAGTCCAGGGACACCAGATACATTTTCAAGTCAAAATAGAAAATGCATGGAAAGTCAATAAAAAAGGGGAGACAGAAAAACAGATTCCCGCGTTCAAGCTGCATAGCTAGCAAATTTTGACCAGCTGAGGCCTAGTGGCTTGAATAAACAGAACAGAGGTTATGGACGAAAGTATCTGTACCAGGAGGGAGTGGCGCGGAGGCATTCAAAACAAAACGGTCATTTATAATTTAGCTTTGCCATTATGTTCTTGTGTACATTTCTAGCCAGGTGGTATGACAATGGATATGAACACAGGCTTCAGAGGTGGATTTGCAGGTGGTGGAGGCAAATTGCTCCTGCCCCTCTGTTTCCTTTTCTGTTAAGTAAAACATAACAGTGACTTCCCAACAGGGCTGTGGTGGGGTGAAAGAGCCAATGCACACAACACACTGGGGCAGACGTGGTTACACACCACCCTTCACATTGCCATCAAGGGAGACTAATACATTAAAGTGCCTAAATAGACGTAAAACTTCAGAACTGTTGCCTTATTCCCTTTGAAATAAGGCACTTGCATTGAACCAAGTGATAAAACAAAAATTCAACATTGTTCAACATTTGTCATGAGCAACAAACTGCAAGCCCTGTTATGTTGTTTCTGCTTTCTACCTTCTTAAGTGTTGTCCTCAGCCTCCACATTCTGGCCCTTCCCTTAGGCATTACCATAGCCATTCTTACCTAGGGATATTTTTACCTTTTCACACCTTCAGTGGCAGGGGCTCATAGGTGCCGGCGGAGAATCTATAAGAGGAAATGGATTGAGACTTGAAGGTCAAACCAGGCTCAGAAACTACTTGCCAGGCCTTATCTGGAGATGAGGACGTTGGGCCTGGCTTGTCAAGCAAAGACCAGTGGTTTCCAATCCAAAACAAGAACAGTGATCCAATCAAACACCTATCTGGAGAGCACAGATCTGGGCCAGCTGAGTCGGAAGTCAGGCAATGAGATAAGAACCAGAAGGGAAGCAAAACAAGTGCCACAAGTTCCAGGCAATGAGTAAGAATCAGGATATCTGGAATAGAACTGGCACCTAGTAGGATGACAAGATTAATGACCATGAATGAATCAATGAAAGAAGCAAAGCAAGCGATCAGACAGGTGTAAGCTGTGAAGGGATTGGTGGGGAGAGAGGATCTTGAGAACAAAAGCTACCTTCTACCTCTACCTGAGAGCTGGAAGGAGCCTTCTTTAAGTTTGGAGAGGGGGTTAAGTGTGGCTAGCAAGAGAAACACCAGTGTGAGTACAGAAGTGCGCCTTGCTTGCTTCAGTAAGGAGTAATGGGAGAAGGAACAAACGGCAGCTTATGGCCTACATCCCCTCTTTCTCTAAACGGTTTCTTTCTGGCTCTTTTCCTTCTTTCCTTTTTCAAGGGTGCTTTTACTCACGAGTTCCTAGAAGACCTTGGTAACTCTACCTCCTGTGTTTTCTGCTTGGTCTTCTAGGGATTGTGCTATACAGTTTGACACTCTCAAGGGCAAAAATTCTCCGGAGTCTATCTTATTGTATCCCTGCACTTACTTAGGAAAAAGGAGGGAGAAAAGGGAATGGAAAAAGAAGGATAATGCTGTACCTTTTTAGAGATCTAAGGTGAGCTTTGTTGGGGGGAAAGAACAAATCGCGTGTAAAAGAAGTAAAGCTGGTCTCTGTCAGTGTTCCTTGCCCAGGCTCTCCTTAGAATGAGGGTTGTGGACGGGCCTGCTCTGTGCTCTTCCCCTCACCTCTGACTTTGAGGTACTTGTTCCTCTAGCTACTAGGAATGCTCAGTGCTGCCAGCTTGCTGGAAATTGCCTTTGGCTCAGGGTCACACCACTCATAGAGAGCAGCCTATAGCCAATGACTGGAGGATGCAGGGATACAATGGCCCAACTCTCTTTTTTCAGTTGAGAACACCTGTGAAGGTACCAGCTCCAAAGGGACCTAAGGGATTGGCTAAGCCACAATCGTAATGGCATTGCCCTTGAGCTTCTCCCTCTACCAATCCTAACTTCCCCAATTCCCTACAGGAAGTGCACAATCCTCTTCCTCAGAGTCTATTCCCAGGGAACCCAATCTAAGATCAGGGACATTCTGTTTGGGGACATATGTCATATAAATTACATTCAAGAGTTAAAACATGCTGGCTATATTTGTTTCTTCCACCACCCACTATCCAGCTAGAAATGACATCAGGAGATGATTCACATAAAGGAAGACTTCTCAGCAGCAATCTTACATTTGGAAAAAATGGACACATTCTTTTCCCCATGGACAAAACAGATAACAAAAGAAAGGAAGTTATCAAAACAAGGGCAAAGTTGCTACCTACAAATATTTTATGATTTCTCACACTGCTATGTAATTGAGATGTTCTCTCATTAAATACACAATAACATATAGTCCATTATTGAATCCAAACAATTTCAGCACCATTAAACCCTCAAAAACGCAGCATGTGGAGTTTATGTAAAGCAGCGGATAGCTGGGATTTAATGACTATCTTGGGGCTTGGTAAAACTGTGTGGTGTTATTTGGATGACTGTGTCCAGGAACAATTGTTTCCTTCATATTGAATACCAGGAAGGCTTTAGGAATTAAATAATTTATATTGCATGAAGTTAAATAATCTAGCCAACAAACCTAATGAATCATGAGCCAAATTCTGATTGGTGGAGAAGATACACGAGCCCCCAGAGAGTAGTTGCTTCTGCTACATAACCATCTAGAAATACTACAGATAAATTTGCGAGGTGGCCAATACCGTTGCAAAAGATGAACTGAGTTTACAAGATAGATATTGAATTCCCCAAAGTCTGAGCTGACCAGTGCAGATTTGGTGGTGAACACTAAAGAATTATTATAAACACAATTTAAAATTAACCCTCAAATTTATGAAATCAATGCAAATTATGCTGCTTGAGAAATTAGCCGTGCTAATTCATTCACTGTAAGATTACTAATTATTTTTATTAGGAAAAAGGACATCGTTAGAGCAATATTCTTAATGTAGGAATGTTAAACTGACTTTTGTCAAAATATTGAGCATCTAGAAAGATAAAAGACATAGTCAAGAGTAGGCAAAAGTCTATTAAATACACATACGTTAAAATAAAAATACCTTTTATTTGCCGTAGACACTTCAAATAGGAAATACAAGGTTATTTATTTTCAGGGGATCTTTTTAGGAGATCTTGAAGACCATATAAAAGCTGAAGGATGAATGAAAAAGAGGACTAGGTATTTATCATATTTTCCAAGAATGAATTTTATGTAAGAGTTTATACAAACTCTTTGTGATGTGTAAGTAAAGATATGATCAGTTTCATTACTTCATAAGTGGAGGTTTGCAAAGCTTGTCTTTCTAAAACTTTTTATTCCTTCTGGGAGTTTGTTTTCTCCTTGGAAAACAGTCACAGCATTAGAGGGACTACTGGCTCTGTGGCTGTGAGGTTAGCAATGACTTCCCTGGCACCCATAACCAGGACCAGTATGGAAGCCCTCTCCCTTCTGTATCATCCTGTTTTGTTTTGTTTTTTCCTAGAGAGCTGAAATCACGAAAAAAAAAACAATCAAATACAACATTTAGTAATCATTGTGTTCATTGAAGAAATATATAATTTGAACAATGTTTTAAGACATTAAAAAAAAACCTTGGGTCTTTCTCATCTTTAATAGTAGCAATCATTAGATTTTCTAGCCCTAATTTTTTTCTTGAGGGCAGAACATGACTTTCCAAGTATTTTGGTACCAAAACACTCCTCCCATGCATTCTGATAGGCTAGATTTTGGCTTATAGAACCTTCCCCACCTCACCTTTTGAATGATTGTTTGCTTTTTTTCTTTCTTTAACATTTATCCACAGAATGTCTATAATCACCCTTTCAAATGTCTGGCCCCAAAGCCCTCCTATTTCATTTTCAACACTAGCTATAACTGTTTTCTGGACACATTTTTCTGATTTCATAAAGTGGATACCTTTATCAGAAGTTACAAATGACATTTACATTGCCACGGGGGTGGGGGGGGAATGGTGAATGTTTCTGAAAATCACACTTAAGAAATCAGAAAGGCAGTTAACATTATATACTTAGAAACACATTCTAATAAATGTTAGTAATATCACATACCAAAATACTACACTGTACAGAACCAGGAACTGTTGTAATTACAAGTGCCATGTGGGCAGAGAGAAAAAACCTTCATGTGACAAGAACACAAAAAGAAAAAAATTCAATCACAGTTGCTTTCAAACAGCTTTTTCTCCTGAGTTTTTCGTGCACACATTCTGGCCTCTTTCTAAACAGCCTCAAAAGAGGTGACGACCCTGCAACTTGGTAACACTGTAGTAGCACAGCCCAAAAGTTATGTCTATGTCTGAAGGGAACCCCACCCACCCATTCACTAGCTGCCATTGCTGCTGGGAGTTCTGGGGGCAAATTTTACCAAGTCCCCTTGTTCAGCTGCCTTCATGATATCTGTCACCACCTGACATTGTCTTATTTATTTATGGGTTTGCTTCATTAGCTTTCTTTACTAAAATGTAAGCTCCTTGAGGAGATAAATCATGTCTTTTGTTTACTAAAATGTAAGCTCCTTGAGACATAAATCATATCTTTTGTTCCCAGTTCTATCCCAAACACCTATAATGCACATAAGTAGGCACTGAACTGTGTGATGAATGAATGAAGTTAATAAACCTCCCTGAGCCTCAGTATCTTCATCTGCAAACAGAAGAATACCAACTACCTTAGGTGGCTGGAATTCAGGGAGACAGCTGGCTATATAGAGCAAAGTACCATGCCTGGCTGGGCATTACTTGGCAAATGCAAAGCATTCTCTTTCCTCCCTCACTCTCCCCACTGGAACCCAAGTTAGACTCAGGGTATGGTTCTAATTGTCATCCTGCACCACACCAGACTTGACATTTTATAAAGTCTTTGTACAATTCTAAAGTGAAATTTATATATGTATATAGCTTTTTGCCATTTAATTTTTTTAATTGGGGTAAAATTCGCATAACATAAAATTCACCATTTCAGCCATTTTTAAACATGTGATTAATTCAGTGGCTTTTAGTACATTCATAATGTTGTACAACTACCACAACTCATTCTAAAACATTTTCATCACTCCAAAAAGAAACAGCAGTCAATCTCCATTCCTCCTTTTCCCCTAGCACCCGGCAACTACAAATCACTTTCACTTGTATGAGCTTGTCTCTTCTGGACATTTCATGTGAATGGGGTCATACACTATGTCAGCTTTTACACCTGACTGTTTACTTAGTATAATATCTTCAAGTTAGCCCATGTCTTAGCAGGTATCAGTACTCCATTCATTTTGAATAGGATTCCCCGTGTGGGCATACCACATTTGATGTATCCATTCATCAGCTGATAGACATTGGGGTTGTTTCTTCCTTTTGGTTATAATGAATAATGCCACTATAAACACGGGTATACAAGCTTTTGGAACAAAATAATGTTTTTAACAGTAACTTTTCCGGTCTATGCTTTTATCAATATTTATTCCAACCAGGCCCAGTATTCAGTATAGAACTTTTTTTATCAAGTCATAGAATTCTATTTGTAAACTTACCTCTAGCACGCCAAGTCACACCACAGTCCATTTTATAAAATAAAATGATGTTTGACTCAAAAGAATGACCTCATTTCTATTTAGAGAAAAAAGCTGCATTTAACTTAAGACTTCAATTCTTAGTTGAATTGAACTAATTCACAACCATCACTATACTTCCTTTCAGCTATTGATTATGTGTCCTGGAGCAGGTCACTTGTTTCCTTTTGTCCAATTCATTGATGTAACCAAGAATCATTGACATTTCAGGATTCAGGCCTTAGGCTCAGTGACAGAAATACAGCATGTACTGCACAAACACAGACTCAGCACTTGTAGAATTTACATTCCAAAGGGAGGCAGACACTGGACACTTAATTATGCACATAGTTATCTAGTAATAATTACAATAAGTGTTAGGAAGAAATACTGAGGGTGCTATGACAGTGAATAACAGATATCATGTCCCTGTGTCTCATGAGCTAAATGAGATTTTTAGAAACTTTAAATAGAGGAACTTCACAGGCAAGCACACCTGCAGTCATAGGTCACTGTCATATGGAGATATTGCTACCCTCCAAATATGTGTCCCAACAACCCCAAAGTCTGAAAACTCACTGTATAAATTGTGGTTTGGAATCCTAAAAGTATTTCTGGCTTCAATAATATCTAATAAAATTGAGAAAACATGTACAGATATTCATTGTTGCTGGATCTAATTTCAAAGGCAGCTAAATAAGACTAGAATGGTGAAAGGGCTCTTTCAAATAGTGGTCCACGCGATCAGAAACGTAAATATGTGTGTGGATACACAATTTTTAATTGATAAGTTGAGTATGTATTGACCCTTTTGGTGGATTCTATGTCTATATTAAGGAACACAAGGCTCTACACTTACCTTCCACACACCCCATAGACTGTCAGTGGTAAAAAACTTCAGTGTGATGTGAAGAATATTCAGTTTGGTAACTCTTGGTTCATGTCATTGTGGCAAACTTCTGCCCACATTCTCCTGATTCTTTTCATGGAAAGTGGGGAAACTTTCCTTCTCTGTAGTCTTGAATAATTGGTTAACTTTTCCCCCCATCTATTATATATGTCCCACGATCTGTGGCAAGTAGACCTAGTTCTTCCAAGTTTAGTCTACATTTCTTAAGTAGGCCCTCACAATAACTGGGTTCTAGATTTTTCCCCTAAAAGCATCAGGTCAGTGACATTTGCCCACTTGTACCTTGGACTTCCCCAGTATTGCAGCATGGGAATGAGACTAGGGTCACACACAGCTGAGTTTGAACTCCAGCCTCTCCATGTATCAGTTGACCTTGGGGAAATGATTTTTACCTATATAAGCCCCAGATTTCTCATTTTTAAAAGGGGATGTTGCAATGTTTGGATTATTCATGCTTAGTATTTGTATGTTTAGCTGGGCACAGTGGCTCACATCTATAATCTTAGCACTCTGGGAGGCTGAGGCAGGTGGATTACTTAAGCTCACAAGTTCAAGACCATCCTGAGCAAGAGCAAGACCCCTGTCTCTACTAAAAATACAAAAACTGAGGCAAGAGGCAAGAGGGTTGCCAGAGCCCAAGAGTTGGAGGTTGCTTTGAGCTATAATGCTGCCATGACACTTTACCCAGGACAACAGCTTGAGACTTGGTACACTTTTAAGGTTAACTCTTTGAGCCTTTATCAACTACCACTTCTTAAGTTTTTCATGCGTTTTTCTTTTTTTTTTTTTTTTTCAAGACACAGTCTCACTCTGTGGCCCAGGCAAGAGTGCTATGGCATCAGCCTAGCTCAGAGAACCTCAAACTCCTGGGTCCAAGCAATCCTCCTACCTCAGCTTCCCAAGTAATTAGAACTACAGGGACTACCTGTCTTTATGTCACCCTCAGTAGAGTGCTGGGGGTATCACAGCTCAAAACAACCTCAAACTCTTGGGCTTAAGCAATTCTCTTGCCTCAGCCTCTGAAGTATCTGGGACTACAGGCACCAGCCACAATGCCCAGTATTTTTTGGTTGCAATTGTCATTGTTGTTCCCCAGGCCTGGGCCAGGCTTGAACCTGCCAGCTTCAGTGTATGTGGCCAGCACCCTACTTACTGAGCTACAGCGCTGAGCCAATTCTTTTTAGTAGAGATGGGGTCTCCCTATTGCTCAGGTATATATCATCAGAATTCTAGACTCAAGCAATCCTCCCACCTTGGCTTCCCGGAATACTAGGATTACAGGTGTGAGTCACTATGCCTGGTGTGTTTGTTAATTTTTAGTCATATAGATGTCTGGGGTTGAAAGGAAAGAGGTGTGGTTGTGGATAGGTGTCATTTACTAGTCTTCCCGACGCCATCTAGATTCCCTTTTATAGAATTGCCTCCGTAGTATTGTGTGGTGGGTGGTAAATGATGCTGCCCACCTCCCACTTAGAATCTAAACAGGCCAGATCTTCGCCTTTCCTGACCCCGTGAGCCAGAGACTGGGATGGCAATTTTCACAATGACCAAGCAGATATTCTACCAGAGGATTTGATTTCTGAACATGGATTAAACAGATGACTGAATTTACTTCCTCCTCATGATAACAAAATTCCTTTCTGATGCAGCTAAAATTATAGGCTTTCTCATAAAAAAAAATTATATATAGGGCGGTGCCTGTAGTTCAAAGGAGTAGGGCGCGGGCCCTATATGCCAGAGGTAGAGGGTTCAAACCCAGCCCTGGCCAAAAACTCCAAAAAAAAAAAAAAAAAAAAGATATATATGTATATATGAAATTTTTTATATATATTATACATACACACACAAGGTAGACATAGAGTTGATGTGCAATTTGCTATGTGAGTTAAATTGCACACAAACTTTATGGTCACCTTGTGTTCATAGACATACACACACACCCCACGGGTGCCAAAAATATGTATACACATTTTTAAAAAGCAAAAAAAATAGCATTAAATTTCTATTACACAAGTTACATTTGACTTCTGCAATTACAAGACGTGCTCAGTGTGACTTATATTCATCTTTTGTTATTGGTATATAT
>CAUYPK010066180.1:0-35284 GCA_963574355.1 Loris lydekkerianus | reverse complement strand
ATGCAACCTTAAAGAAAGATGGAGACTTTACCTCTTTCATGTTTACATGGATGGAGCTGGAACATATTCTCCTTAGCAAAGTATCCCAGGAATGGAAGAAAAAGTATCCAATGTACTCAGCCCTACTATGAAGCTAAACTTTCACATGAAGGCTATAACCCAACTATACCACAAGACTATGGGGAAAGGACCAAGGAAGGGGAAGGGAGGGAGGAGGTTTGAGTGGAGGGAGGGTAATGGGTTGGGCCACATCTATGGTGCATATTTTTATCTATAATGAAAAAATAAATTAAAAAAAATAAAAAAAAAGAATATACCTAACGAAGGAGGTGAAGGACCTCTATAAAGAAAATTATGAAATCCTCAGAAAGGAAATAGCAGAGGATATTAACAAATGGAAGAACATACCATGCTCATGGATGGGAAGAATCAACATTGTTAAAATGTCTATACATCCCAAAGCAATCTACCTATTCAATGCCATTCCTATTAAAATACCAAGATCATACTTTCAAGATTTGGAAAAAGTGATTCTGCATTTTGTATGGAACCAGAAAAAATCTCATATAGTCAAGGCAGTTCTTAGTAATAAAAATAAAGCTGGGGGCATCACCATACCAGATTTTAGGCTGTACTACAAAGCCATAGTGGTCAAGACAGCGTGGTACTGGCACAAAAATAGAGACATAGATGCTTGGAATCAAATAGAAAACCAGGAAATGAAACTAACATCTTACAACTACCTAATCTTTGATAAACCAAACAAGAACATACCTTGGGGGAAAGACTCCCTATTCAATAAATGGTGCTGGGAGAACTGGATATCCACATGTAAAAGACTGAAACTGGACCCACAACTTTCCCCACTCACAAAAATTGATTCAATAAAGGACTTAATTTTCCCCACTCACAAAAATTGATTCAATAAAGGACTTAAATTTAAGGCATGAAACAATAAAAATCCTCAAAGAAAGCATAGGAAAAGCATTGGAAGATATTGGCCTGGGGAAAGACTTCATGAAGAAGACTGCCATGGCAATTGCAACAACAACAAAAATAAACAAATGGGACTTCATTAAACTGAAAAGCTTCTGTACAGCTAAGGAAACAACAACCAAAGCAAATAGACAACCTACACAGTGGGAAAGGATATTTGCATATTTTGAATCAGACAAAAGCTTGATGACTAGGATCTATAGAGAAATCAAATTAATCCACATAAAAAAACCAACAATCCCATATATCAATGGGCAAGAGACATGAATAGAACCTTCTCTAAAGAAGACAGAGAATGGCTAATAAACATATGAAAAAATGTTCATTATCCCTATCTATTAGAGAAATGCAAATCAAAACCACCCTGAGATACCATCTAACCCCAGCAAGAAGGGCCCACATGACAAAATCTCAAAACTGCAGATGCTGGCATGGATATGGAGAGAAGGGAACACTTTTACACTGCTGGTGGGACTGCAAACTAGTACAACCTTTCAAGCACTCAAGCTAGACCTCCCATTTGATCCTGCAATCCCATTACTGGGCATCTACCCAGAAGGAAAAAAATCCTTTATTTATTGCAGCTCAATTTACAATCGTTATTGCAGCTCAATTTACAATCGTTAAAATGTGGAAACAGCCTAGATGCCCACCAACCCAGGAACGTATTAACAAGTTGTGGTACATGTACACCATGGAATACTATTCAGCTATTTAAAAAAATTGAGACTTTACATCCTTCGTATTAACCTGGATGGAAGTGAAAGACATTATTCTTAGTAAAGCATCACAAGAATAGAGAAGCATGAATCCTATGTACTCAATTTTGATATGAGGACAATTAATGACAATTAAGGTCACGGTGGGGGTGGGGGAATGGGAGAGCAGAGAGAGAAAGAAGGAGGGAAGGGTGGGGAAAAGAAGAGCAGAGAGAAGGAAGGAGCGAGGGGGGTGGGACCTTTGGGGGGTAAGACACGATTGCAAGAGGGACTTTACCTAACAAATGTAATCAGTGTAACCTGGCTTATTGTACCCTCAATGAATCCCCAACAATAAAAAAAAAAAAAAAGAAAGGGGAAAGAAAAGCAGGCTGGGTGCAGGGGGCCCAGTCTCAGGGGAGAAGAGCTCTTGCTGGAAGCAGCCTGGCCCAACACAACCCAAGAAGCATCTAGTGTTCCCTGGGCCTTTCAGTCAGCCATCCAGCCCTAATCCACCTACCTACCTATCTATATCTCCATTTATCTATCTTTAGATATAAGATCTCCCTCTGTCACCCAGGCTGGAGTATAGTGGTGCTAGCATATAGCTCACTGCAGCCTCAAACTCCCATGCTCAAGTAATCATCCTGCCTTAGCCTTCCTGGCAGCTAAGACTATAGCTATTATGCCTAGCTAATTAAAAAAACACAAAAACTTTTTGTAGAGACAGGGTATCCCTGTGTTGCCCAGGCTGCTCTTGAACTCCTGGCCTTAGGCAATCCTCCCCCTTCAGCCTTCCAATGTGCTGTGATTACAGGAATGAGCCATTATTATCCAGCCTACAAATTCTTTTTATTCTTGCTTTAAGATACCAATAAAATCTCACTACAGGGTACCCCACGCTCCCATGACTCCACCAGGCACCCCGATGGTGTCTCCACTTCTGGCTCACTGACATCTACTGTGTCTAAATGGTGAGCATAAAGAAAATGTTTCGAGAATATTTAGTGTACAGGATACTCTAAACTCAAAAATATGTATAATCCTCTGCTTGCCTTCACCAGCTCAACTTCCCTGTCCCAGACCATAGGTTCCAGTTAAATTCAGTACCTGTAGGTCCCTGGACATCTCAGAGTCTGGCTCTGTGCTCTGCACACACTCTTCCCTCTGCCTAGAGTACGCATCCCTACCCTTATCTACCTAATAGCTCCTACTCACCCATATGTCTAGCTTAAATGAGACGTCCTCTGTAAAGTACTCCTAGTCAACTGGCTGCTCCCTCCTCTGTATACCTTGTTCATTTTGTACATAACATTTTACAACACTTCTTACACTACTGGAATTTCTGCTAAAGTATCTGCCCACCCCACTAAACCATGAGATAGTTAAGGCCAGGAACTACATCTCCCCACGCCTAGACACAGTAGGAGTCAATAAATATTTGATGAACTAAAAAATACATGTATTTCATTTTACTACATATTTTTATAAATAGGCCAGAAATAAATTTTAGAATCTAGAAAATAGCTGCTAGCCAATATTGGCGCTCTCTGAATGAAACCAATTCAAAGTTTAAGACCTAAGTGAGGACAGGAATGGTAACTTATACCTGTTAATCTCAATACTTTGGGAGGCTCAGGTAGAAGAATCACTTGAAGTCAGGAGCTGGAGACCAGCTTGGCAAACATACTAAGACCCCATCTTTACAAACATAAAAAATTAACCAGGCATGGTGGTGCACACCTGTAATCCCAGCTACATAGGAGGATGAGGTGGATCAATTGAGTGAAGGAGTTCTTACCTACATGGCTGCAGTTAACTGTGATGGCACCACTGCACTCCTACCTAGGTGACAGAGAAAGATCCTGTCTCCAAAAAAAATAACCAAATTTTTTTTTACTTATTTTTTTTTATTACTAGTTTTTATTGAATCATAACTTTGTACATTGATGCCTTTATAAATAAAAATTTTTTAAATAACCTAATGGAAAACAAAGATCAAGTCAAATGTATATAGGGCAAACGATAAGATTCTGCCATCTATTAATAGCTAAGAATATTATAACAATATTAAAGAATATAAGCTTGAAATTAGCCAACCTCAAAAGCAACAATTTGAGAATTACATATTATGGAAGGGTTTTTATTCTTCCTTTGCATACTGGAAGTTGGGGCACTGCCAAGTACCTGTTACAATACAAAAGTAATTAAGAGTTGCACGTAGCTTCTCTTCAAAATCAAGAATGGCTGATAACCAGGGAACATGGAAAGTTTTAGATCAACAGTAAGAAAACAGAAACTGCACATAATTCTCATTTCCAAACATTTTAACTTCCATCAGTGCCTGCCTATTGCCTACCTGAGCTAAAGTAGGGATTGAGTTTTGACCAGTCTGCATCTGTATACGAGCAGATTCGCTCTCTGGCACAGAACCTCTGACACTTCCATCCCGATGGGACTCAATTGTTTCCATGGTCATTTGTCTGAAAAGACAATAAAAAGGAAGAAGTATTAAGGCCCTATCTGAGGTATAGTAGAACCTCCATAGTTGACCACCTCCATATACTCACAACCTCCTTAAGTTGACCCAATTTGCATATACATATCAGTTCAGTAGACCTAGTTCCTTATGTTGATCATCTCCATATGTTGGCCAGTTTGTTACAGTCCCGTGGGTGGTCGACTTACAGAGGTTCTACTGTATTTCTAAGTACGGGTTCAGCATCCCTAATCCAAAAGTCCAATATCCTCCCAAAATCTAACACCACATGGCATCACTACTGGAAATTCCCCATCTGACTTCACATGATGGGTTGCCAGCAACATGCAGTCAAATCTTGGTTTCCTGCACATAAGTATTAACAATACTAGATAAAATCACCTTCAGGCTTTGTGGATAAGGTGTATATGAAACATAAATGAATTTCATGTTTAGACTTGGGTCCTATCCCCAAGATATCACATTATGTATACGCAAATATTAAAAAATCTGAAAAAGTCCAAAATTCAAAACAGTTCTAGTCACAAGCATTTTGGATAAGGGATACTCAACCTATACTGTTTTTACTTATCTTTCTTGTATTTATTTCTGACATCCAGTTGTACTATCTGATTTTTTTTAAGAAGCAGTTTTAGTAGTAGAGTCCCAGACTTCACCCCAAATCTACTGAATCAAACTTTCTGGAGGATCTAATTTTTATTTATTTTTTTTAGGATCTAATTTTTCTAAACAAGTGATTCCAATGTACAGCAGAGTAAAACTGTCTTAAAATTTTGTTTTCTTTGAGGAACAATTTATAGGTAGACCAATAATGAACACGAGTAAAGTAACTTCCTAAGCTGTGTGAAGTATTTCATACATGAAAAGTTCTGAAAAAACAGGAGGGAACAATTAAGTCTGCCTGAAGATGGGGCCACGTGAGTTGTATTATTAAAGGATAGCAGGATTTTAGCAGGTAGAAAAGGAAAGGTAAACAATGAGAGGAAAACAAGTCCAGAGTATGTTTGGGTAACAGAACAGTTGACTGGAGTAGAAAGTCAAGGTGAAGAGTGGGGAGCCTAATCAGAGGTAGTGGGGGGAGGCAGGGTAGATCTGGTAGAAGCAAGACAGGAAAGGCTGGATAGAACCAGATTAGGAATAGCTTTTAATACTCTAGAAAGAAAAATATTTCCTCCTCACTCAGATACCGCCTCTACTCTCAGCCCCTCTGTATCTATGGTGTCAATCTGTATTGTACAAAGTTTCAACGATTTGATATTATCATATAATTCCAGCAAGAACTAGAGAATAAATAAAAGTTAGCTATTAATAGGCAAGACAAATGGCCCAAAGTCCACAGATAAAACTTCTAAAATGAAGAGAACCTCTCCTGGTTCACACATTTAACTCATTTATTCTTACTTCAAATAAAATGCTCAAATATAGCTTTCTAAATATACTGGATATAGGAAGTGGCAGTGGACAATGAGAAGGGAGAAATTGTATAGTGTGTAATAAACAGATCAAGAATTCTGTGTGTGGCTATTTGGGTTCACACAGGATAAAGTTGTATGACATACAGGATTAGTTCTTTATAATCAAGAAATTAAGGGGCGGCGCCTGTGGCTCAAGGAGTTTAGGGCACTGGCCCCATATACCGGAGGTGGCAAGTTCAAACCCGCCCCGGCCCAAAACTGCAAAAAAAAGAAAAGAAATTAAAGAATTTGATTACTGATAACTGATATTTACAATAATTATCCTGAATCATTAAGAAAAGGCTAATTTTGTTTAGTATACTTCAAAGACAAAGGGGTAGACTCTAAGAAGTATCTCATCAAAAACTGTTTTAATACCTAAGAAGACAATTCAGTACTATTTTGAGATAAAATAAAAAACTTGAGGTCAGGGATGCTCATGCCTGCAATCCTAGCAGTCTGGGAGGCTGAGGTGGGAAGATCACTTGAACTCAGAAGTTCAAGACCAGCCTGAGCAAGAGTGAGACCCCATTTTTATTAAAAATAGAAAAATTAGTCAGGCACTGTGGTGGGCACCTGTATCCCAGCTATTCAAGAGGCTGAGAAAGGACTGTCCAAACCCAGGAGCTTGAGGCTGCTGTGAGCTAAGCCAACTATAGCACTCTAGGCTGAGCGACAAAGACTTTGTCTCAAAAAAAAAAAGACTTTATAGGGCAGCACCTGTGGCTCAGTGAGTAGGGCACTGGCCCCATATACTAAGGGTGACAAGTTCAAACCCGGCCCCGGCCAAACTGCAACAAAAAACAGCCAGGCATTGTGGCAGACACCTGTGATCCCAGCTAGTTGGGTGGCTGAGGCAAGAGAACCACCTAAACCCAAGAGCTGGAGGTTGCTGTGAGCTGTGATGGCACAGCCCTCTACCAAGGGCAACAAAGTGAGACTCTGTCTATAAAAAAAAAAAAAAAAAAAGACTTTATAAGCTATGAAACAGATTTCAAAATGTTTTATACAGGCTCGGCGCCCTAACCACTGAGCTACAGGTGCCGGTGGGTTTGAACCTGGCCAGGGTCTGCTAAACAACAATGACAATTCAACAAAGAACACAGCCAGGCATTGTGGAGAATGCCTGTAGTCCTAGCTACTTGGGAAGCTGAGGCAAGAGAATTGCTTGAGCCCAAAAGTTTGAGGTTGCTGTGAGCTGTGATGCTACAGCACTCTACCAAGGGCAACATAGCGAGACACTGTCTGAAAAAAAAAAAAAAAGTTTTATACATGAAATGGTTTTTATATACATTATGTCATACAATCATCTTAACTGATCCCTTTTCTCTTGGGTATTTCCCAGAGTTCAATCCTTTGCCCATTTCCTTTTATCAATACTATGAAAATGTTCAATACCTATGACTACTGTGGCTTCTGACTGCTCCCAAATCCTTACTGATGGATTCCTCTCTCCTATTGAGCATTTCCACCCAGAGTTTTCACCAGCACCTGTCCTTTCCCTCATATGCCTTCCTTTAGGCAAGAGCATCACCATCCATTTATACTCCAAAGCTAGAAGAATGATGTGTCTGTGTCAGTCAAAACCGTATCAGCTGCAAAAACCAAACCCCCACAAAGCTAACCATCATGAAAATCAGGAAGCCAGGAGGCCTAGAGTCTCCTAAGGAAGAAAGCAGAGATGGAAGGCCAGCAGTCACCATTCTTCCTCCTCGTCAGACCATCCCTGGGCATCACCCATTATAACCACTGTTCCCAACACTGGTCTAGCAACTGAGCTGCTGCTCCTCACCATCACTGCTGTCCACTGGGACCAAAAATTACAGGCACTGGGCCACTTCCTAAGCCACAACTAAACTGCAGTGCCCCTGCATCAGTGCCAGAATCTCATCCATTAACACCTCACACTCCCATTTTCCCAGTCACTGTCTGAAATATAAACACCTTCCCTAGTTCATTTTCCCTTTCATAACTAGTGCTTCCTTTACCCCATAATACAACCCCTCACTCCTGTTCTTCCAAACCTTTGCCCTGTGCTATCTGCAACTCCCAAAGGCTACTGCTCATCCTCCCATACCCAATCAAGATAGAACGTTCCACTCTGGGAGGCCGAGGCAGGCAGATTGCTTGAGTTGAGGAGTTTGAGACCAGCCTGAGCAATAGCAAGACCCAGTCTCTAAAAATAACCAGGTGTTGTGGTGGGAGCCTGTAGTCCCAGCTACTTGGGAGGCTGAGGCAAGAGGATCGCTTAAGCCCAAGAGTTTGAGGTTGCCGTGAGCTCTGATGATACCATGGCACTTTACCTAGGGCGACAAAGTGAGATTGTCTCAGAAAAAAATCAAAAAAGCTCAGAGCGTTCCTTGGGTATCCTCTTTGCTCCCTCTTCTCCCTCGTCCCACTCAGGTTCAAGGTAATGGGTTGTGCCATCCTGTACCCATCCATATGATAATCATCACCTTCTACTCACCTCCACAATGTAAACTGAAGACTCTGGCCCTTGGTTTAAAGCCTTCCTCTCCGCCATTCAGTGTGTGTGCAACTTCAAAGGAAGGACCTACCCTCACCCTGATGCCTCAGATTGATAACTTTCTTTACATCACTTCAGCATCTACTTGAGTGCTTGGGCCACACACTGGACCGTGTTAATGGGCACAAGTGCTCCAGCTCTGAAACAATTAATTCCAGTACCCCACTCTGAGTACAACATCCTATCCTTGCAGCTTATGCCCCACTCACCATCACACCTATTACTCGAGGTCTCCAGGCCACTTCCTCTCTTCCCATCAGCCTCCCCCTTTCTTCATTCCCCACCATGTTCAGCTAACATAGTTTCTCATTTTAACTGTTTCCCAATACCCTAAATTCTCTGGTCCAATTTCCTTTTGGTGAGCCTATCAATCTTAGATAAAACAAATTTGGTTTCCTCTATGCCCGCAGTAAAGCTGACAAACAATACTGAATAAAATTTTAAGACAGAACATTATTAAAGCTGTTGAATACGTGGTTTCAACCTCAGATGGAGCTTACTCGCTCATTCTCCATGACTGTTTCAGATTTTCTTTCTTCTCAAGTCCCTAAATGTACATATTAAGTACACACAAGCTAAGACTTTGCCTCCTGTTTCTAAAAAGAATTCCCTCAATTTCCTGCCACCAAATCCATAAACCCACATTTACACCCACCATTTTCCCTGCCTCCTATTTCCTCCCCACTCTTAGAATTCCTGTATCTGTTCTATGGATCCTATGCCCTTCCCTCTCCTCTGTAGGGCATTACACTAGCAATTATTCTCTCTCCTCTGTAATGATTTCCTCTGATCAAGATTTAAATACCTTCAAGTTTCTCCCTTCTCTAACACACACCCCTCTCACACACATCCAAAAGGCCACTGAACCAGAAATCTTTCTAGCTATTCCCTTAAACCTCTCCTCTTCCTTTCACTGAACTATGTACTAGAATTAGTAGTAATTTTAGAACTACTAAAAGAACACTAGCTCCAATTCTTCACCTTCCCCCATACTCCTGAGACAACCCCAAACAGGCCCTGCCTCTCTAAAGCTTCTCTATAACAGGTAACCAATCTCTCCCACTAAACCCAACATACATTTAAGTCCCACCCCCAGCAGCATTCTCACAGCTGACAACATTTTCTCTCTTTCTCAGTGTCCTGTATTGCACTTTCCTATTCTTATCCAATCTGGCAATTCCTGCACAAACTAATTTGCCTGTTTCTTCCCTTGCTCAGTATTCCACATCTTGGGGGGTCTGCTTAGCTTTCTTGCCTCACTCTCAAATCTCTCCGTGTTTAACATCGTCCATTTCTCACGATTTGAACACATACTAGCTTTAAGCCTTTGACTCTCAAATCTACATCTCTAGCCTAGAGATCTCTTCTAAATTCCAAAATCATACATCCAAATTTCATATAGCATTTGACATTTGTATGTATTATATGTATATAAATGGGTTTGGGCGGCACCTGTGGCTCAGTGGGTAGGGCGCCGGCCCAGTATACCAAGGGTGAGAGGTTGGAACCCAGCTCCGGCCAGCTAAAACAGCAGTGGCAACTGGAACAAAAATAGCTGGGCATTGTGGCGGGCGCCTATAGTCCCAGACTTGGTACCTCGCCCTTGCCCAAAAGCTGGAGGTTGCTGTGAGCTATGATGCCACAGCACTCTACTGAGGGCAACAAAGTGAGACTCTGTCTCGAAAAAAAAGAAAAATGGATTCAAGACTAAACTCCTCTTCTTCCTCCACACACATGTACTAGCTCCTGAGTTTAATAGCTTAGGAAAGGGGACTCCACCATCCAACCAGTTGTTCTCACCAGACCCTGAAACTCTCTCCCTTTCATTTCCTACAGCATCATAACCTGCGATGATGATTCTACCTTCTAAAGAACACCTGTGTCTTACTCTGTAAATCCCTACCACTCCATCTCCTGGCTCCAACCCATGCCAACAGTTATCTTTCAAACTTGTAGTTGTGTTTAAAATACTTCTCTGATTAAAACTCTTCAGTGTCTCCGTATCAACTATAGAGTAAAATCCAAACTTCTTACAACAATCATCATAACTATAACTACCCTTTTCTGAGTATCTACCATGTAGCAAATGCCTAGTAGTTTTGATCCTTAATTCTATAAGGTCAATATACAGTAGAACCTCCATAGCTGACCACCTCTCTATACCCACAACCTCCTAAAGTTGACCTGCTTTGCATAGACCTGACATGTAGCACATGTATGTATCAGTACAGGAGGCCTAGTTCCTTATGTTGACCACCTCCATAAGCTGACCAGTTTGTTACAGTCCCTTGAGAGGTCAACTTTCACAGGTTCTACTGTAATTAGTTCTTCTTTTAGAGAGAAGGAAAAGGAGACTTATGGATGTTAAGAATCTTCTCAGGCGCAGCGCCCATAGCACAGTGGTTATAGCACCAGCCACATACACCAAGGCTGGCAGGTTTGAACCTGGCCCGGGCCAGCTAACCAACAATGACAACTGCAACAACAACAAAAAAATAGACATTGTGGTGGGTGCCTGTAGTCCCAGCTACTTGGGAGGCTAGGGCAAGAGAATCGCTGAAGCCCACGAGTTGGAGATTGCTGTGAGCTGTGACATCACAGCACTCTACCAAGGGCAACAGAGTGAGACTCTGTCTCAAAAAAAAAACAGAATCTGATCTCACCCAGCTGCAATGGCTCACGTCTGTAATCCCAGCACTTTCGGAGGCCAGGACAGGGAGACTGCTTGAGGCCAGGAGTTCAAGACCAGTCCAGACAACACGGCTAGACCCTATTTCTACAAATCAGCGAGGCATGATGTGCACTCCTGTAGTCGCAGCTACTCTGAAAGATGAGACAGGAGGATGGCTTAAGCCCAGGAGTTGGAGTTGCAGTGAGCTGTGATGGCACCACTGCACACAGGCCTGGACAACAGAGAGAGACCCTGTCTCTAAAATAATAAAACAAAAAATAAAAAATGTAAAAAAATAAAAAGAATCTGATCTAATCACAAAGGTATTAAGTGGCAAAGCTATGTTTTTAAGCCAAGGTCTTTTTCCAAAGTCCACATTCTCAATCACCAAACCAAACTGCCTCTAAATCTTTTTCCACAACCTGGCCCCTCTTTTTCTTTAGCAGCCTCATCTCTAGTCACCCCATTCCTTCCCACACTCTGCACGTCTCTAAATCAGCCATTTTTACAAGGACACATCTTATTCCGCCAGATCTAATCTTTTACACTTGAAATGCCCTTTACCCCTTCTCTGTCCAACAGGGAAATTCCAACTAGTTTTTCAAGGCCTGGCTCAAGGACTCCATCTTTCAAAAGACTATTCTAATGGCCTTGGGCAGAATTAGTTATTCTCTTTAGAGTTCTCAAAGCATTTTAGGCAGTGCCTCCCTTACAGCACTTGTCTAACATCTCTTCACACAGTACTGACAACTACTGTGTGCAACTCAGGGAGGGAGATCACATCTTAGAATTCTTTTTTGTTGTTGCAGTTTGGCCTGGGCTGGATTTGAACCCGCCACCCTCAGTACATGGGGCCAGCGCCCTACTCACTGAGCCATAGGTGCCGCCCAGCACATTTTAGAATTCTATGTATTTCCAGTGCCTAACATAGTATCTACCATAACTGTGGTCAGTAAATAAACCAGTCAGTCAATTATTCTGGTAGCCCTGGTCTTGGGCTGAACTCAGGGTTCCTTCCCCAGCCAGTGTTCTCTGAGTTTTCTAGTTCAGAGAGCACTGTATAGCAATGATGTGTTTTTTTTTTTTTTAATTGATTTTTTTTGAGTATGCTGCAGCTGTTGTCACAATCTCATTCAGATATTGTCTTTCACGCTGTATGTATGGACCCTAGATTTACTCTTCTAAAGTAGCGAGTATAGTACTCAGTGTTGTGCCATTCAGTAAAAGTGTGACACTAAAATTACTTTATTTGAAGGTAAAAGTTACCTACAGAAAATCTCAACATTAGCTCAACATTAGCAATTTACAATATATAACCCATCATTTTCAAGTAAGTTTATTCTACTAATCTGTATCCACCTGCTCTCCAGTACTGCCTCCTACACCTACCAAAAACCAACCCCAGCACAAGACTTAGAGCAGGAGATTCAACTGACTTCTATTTTTATTTTTTTTCTTTTTTTTTTTTTGAGACAGGGTCTCATTATGTCGCCCTGGGTAGAGTACCGTGGCCTCACAGCTCACAGCAACCTTCAGCTCTTGGGCTTAGGCGATTCTCTTGCCTCAGACTCCTGAGTAGTTGGGACTACAGGCGCCCGCCACAACACCTGGCTATTTTTTGGTTGCAGTTGTCACTGTTGTTTAGCAGGCCGGGCTCAAATCCTCCAGCTTCGGTGTATGTGGCTGGCACCTTACTCACTGAGCTATGGGCACCGAACCTCAACTGACATCTAAGTGCTCAACAAGCATCATGCGCTTTATAAAGCATTTTTAAGCACTATCTCAGCAGAAAATGTAGGATCTAAAACTTAGCTCTAACTGATGAATTCAGCTGTAAATGATATACATACAACACAAACATCTATAAATCAGCCTCAGGAATTTTTTAATAAAGAGTCCATAATCCTACATTATTCACTATATATTTCATAGCTAAATATACTAAAATTGAAGAGATGTATCATAGAATATAATTCTCAATAATCTCACTTGGTATAACAGCCAAATATTAAACATAGCTGCATTAAAACTAATAGTCTTTAAATTAATTATGTAGCATTCTAATCTTAAATAATAATCTTTATTAGCAGGGAAAAGGACCAATTAGCAATTATGAATTACAGGATATTTTAAAATAAAAATGTAAGATAAAGCTCAGCACCTGTGGCTCAAGAGGCTAAGGCGCCAGCCACATACACCTGAGCTGGCGGGTTCGAATCCAGCCCTGGCCCTGACAAACAACAATGACGGCTGCAACCAAAAATAGCCGGACGTTGTGGCGGGCACCTAGGGTCCCAGCTATTTGGGAGGCTGAGGCAAGAGAATCACTTGAGCCCAGGAGTTGGAGGTTGCTGTGAGCTGTGATGCCACAGCACTCTACCCAGGGTGATAGCTTGAGGCTCTGTCTCAAAAAAAAAGTAAGATAAAATAGTAAAAAACTAAAACAAACAAATAAGTCCATTAAGCATTATATATTAATTTAACAGCAAGCAGATATTTGGTTCCATGATTCCAAAAAACAGATAAGAATTTGCTAAGATGGAGATACTTAAACTTATAAACGACTAAGAGCAGCAGCAATATTCTTTTCTTTTGAGGTTAAATATTTCTTCTGAAATCTCCTTAATGTTATTTAGCAAGCCTTTTTCTCCTTTGATAGAAAAGCAAATATTACTCCAACTTATTCTGAATATTCTGGGATCCAATTTAATAGAATGCTATTTATTGTTTTTCTTTTAAATAGAATTCTTCATTAAAACAATTGTGAAAGACTTCTAGGATTAACAACTGTGGTGGGGCTGGAATTGTATTTGTTATTCTATTATTTTCTAGGACTTTCTGTTGCTTAATCTAGGACTATAATAAAATATCTACATCTACTATAATAACTCCCCAAAATACTAAAGTACAATAATGGTCCTATTTGAACAATATAAACAACAGGTAGACAACCTCCAAAATACTTTTCAGAAGTGAACACACAGGAATATAGTGATAAAAAATATTTACAATTATAGGAACAAGGTGATTAACCATCAGAGTTATTTAGGCATACCTATAAATCAGGAACAGATACATAAGCAGGGAGGATAAGTGAGAGGAAAAAGGAAACATTTTAAAGGAATGCTATCATGGGTTCCTGAGAAAGAGTTGTAAAAGCTAAGTCAGGAGGAAAGAAGGGGAAAAGAAACAGGCTAAAAATATTTAACAGAAAATTAGACAAAGGCAGTTTCTTAATCATAATTGAAGTATTCAATTGACTAATAATATCTTAGTTGTATCCAATTTGTAAAGACAAAGTACATTGCAAAGCAATTGCATTACCCTTGCAATTTTTTCATCTCTTTTAAAAATAGAATCCAATTGGAAAAGAAAAAATTATTATTATTTTTAAATTTTGGAATGTTATGGGGACACCTGCATTTTGGTTACATAGTTTGCTTTTGTATAATAAAGTCAAAGTTATGGGTGTTCCCTTTACCCACAAAGTGTCAGATGTACCTATTAGTTGTTGAATTTACCCATCCTCTCCTCCCCTCTCCAGGGAAAATTATTAAACATGCTTCTATTCTCTATTTTTAGGTAGCTTTAAAAAAGCGTCATAGAAGATTTATTTTCTCATTAGAGCTACATCCAACCAATGAAACAGATGTCTCTGAAAGTAACCAAAAGAAAACTTGAAAATTTCTATTTGTATTTCTGTAAAATATTGATAGAGACTTTCATCAGTTTTAAGTTAGGTAAAAGTATAGCCTGAAGACCAGGAGGGAAAATAAAGCCCTGGGGACTCTTCTAACTGTACAATTACAGTGAACTGTCCATGTCCTTACGTATGGTCTTCTAACTGAAAAGGCCAGCCCTCGACATAAGCCAAAGTGAGTGTCCACGTCTCCCCTGCAGTGCCAAGCATAGTGCAGGGCAGAAGATGACTGTCTTCACCGAATGGCTACTTATTCACATGTGTATATATACATGTATATATCAATTCATTCATCATTTTAACTTTAAGCACTTATAAGTAGAACTCTCAAAAGAGCAGAAAAACATGTATCTACCTACCTTAGATTTGTCTTAATATATTTCTTCCTGCCACATTTGCTCATTATTAAAACATATGTAATCAATCCTTTGCTCCTTTCCCGTTTTCTTCTTTATTAATCCTGTAGTAAAATTATAATGTTGAATTGAGAGATCATAACATTTTATTTAAAGAGAGAGAAAAAAAACAAAACCCTAAAACCTCTCAAAACTAGGCCAGAAAGAATATCATAATTTCTATAAAACTAAAAAAACAACTCTATTCATTTTTTTTTTAATCTTACTTCTGTACTCATCTTCCTAGAGAAGAAAACGTCACAGAATTTAAATGATACTTTTCTCAGATTACTTTCTATTGAAAACAGTGCTATCTAAATTATCTTTTTTTTTTTTTTTTTTTGAGACAGACTCTCACTTTGTCACCCTCCATAGAGTGCTGTGGTGTCCTAGCTCATAGCAACCTCAAACTCTTAGATGATTCTTTTGCCTCAGCCTCCTGAGTACAGGTGCTCACCACGACACTAGGCTATTTTTAGAGATGGGGTCTTGCTCTTGCTCAGGCTGGTCTTGAACCTGTGAGCTCAAGCAATCCACCTGCCTTGGCCTCCCAGAGTGCTGGGATTACAGTCATGAGCCACCGTGCCCAGCCTTTGTCTAAATCATCTAATACATACTACGTATAACTCATAGGTATCAGCCCTATTTTTAAAAGATAATGATCATTAAATAAGCTTCATGAGTTTATCATTTTCTTAAATTTGACTCCATCGCAACAAGATTTTCAACCATCTTTCACTCACAAAATTCAAACTTAGGTTTTGTCAAAGAATTTTACTCCAAACAAAATATCAGGAAAACTTCAAAACCTTCTTCTGATGATGTTCAATCCATTTAAGACACTGTAGCAATTAAACTCCCTTTATTACTAACATCTTTTTATTATATATTTGACATGCAGAATGAAGTAAAATCAGCAAAGAAAAAACAAAAGAATATCTGAGAGTCTTTAATTTATTTTAGCACTGGAAAGAACAATTGAGCCCATTGCTAAGTACCTTCTATGCACCTATGCCAGCCACCGCGGTGCTTAGCCACACACACCTTGCTTTCAAGGTCCCTCCTCTGAAATGGTATCATGGTATCATACTACCCCCACCAATTCTGAAACTGTAGACAGCAGGCAGGTTTGCCACACCTCACTCAAGGCCCTAAAACCATGGTCATTGCTGCTACCATCTGCCCCCAGCAGAGGGATGAGATGGCAGGGCACTTGAACCAGGCTACCCACAACACGAGCAAAATGCAAGGACAGTGCAATTCCCTGAGATTAAACCTTATTCTGTGTTGTATTATGCTAGCATCTTACATCGGGAGATCTTATACACTTTAAAAACTGTATAACCAACAGTGAAGGGACTGTTTGTTTATAAAACAGTGTGGGCACTGACACAGAGGGGGACGAGCTGCTCTCCAGGAGCCTGTAATCAAAGAGGGGACAGATGTGTAAGCACTGATGCCATCACAGCACCATGTCACAGAAGTAACTGCTTGTTTCTACATTTCTCTTGGAAAGTCATTTAGTTTCACTTGTTGAACAAGTAATGCGTTCTTAGGGTTCAAAGCTTTCAAAGGAGAAAAAGATACTCAGTGAAGTCCAGGAATGGCCAGTCACTTCCACTTCCCAGAGGGAACCAACACAGCGGAAAGCACCTGCTTCCTGCCACCAGGGCCACAGGACGACAAATGAAGACAGCCCACCTCATACCAGAATGACAAGGTAACTTGCCATGGCCATGGACTCAGGACCATCAGGGAACCATTTCCTTCCAACTGTTCTCTGAAGAAGTCTTCAGTGACTGACTGCCAGACCTTTTAGTCCCCAACTTCCTTAACACCTCTACATTTCCTGCTCCCCGTGAAAATTCTGTTCTCCCTGAATTATTCACCATCACTTTCATGCTTTTCTTTCAAATATCCAGCCCTTCGTTCTGTCCTTGGCCCACACTTTAATAAAAAGATTGGTATTCCCCAGGTCACAACAAGCTCTCCCTGGGCTACTTCATCCTTATTTGATGAGTCTCAAATTTTGTCTCCAGCCTAAACCTCTCCCCTGAGCTCTAAACTTGTACATACATATCTACCTATTAGAGATTTCTGCTCATAGATCCTCAAATCCACAATGTTCAAAGCTAGGCTAAACTAAACCTCCCTTGCGTTCCAGCTCTCCACTTGCTGTACTTATCTCAGGGACTGACATCACCACTGACTCAGCCACCCCATCTGGGTGGAGAGGGTGACTCCTCGGCCTTCATTCCTCAGAGTTAACAATGTGGTCTAATAATAATAGTATCATGGTGCATCTGAGGCTGAGCTGGGTGCAAACTTGAGTTCTACCACTCACTAGCTGTGTGATCTCAATTATTTAATCTCGCCAAGCATTCTTTCCTGACGATGGAGATGACACTGATCATGTTGTGAGGATGAAGAATAGTAATGAATGCAAAAATCTACCTGTGCTTGGAACACAGGCTGGGAACATTGGCTTACTCAGCCCCAACAATTCTACCTCCTAAATATCTCCTGATTCTGCTCCATTTTCTCCATCCTCACTGTCACGTGGTTCTGAGTCTGTCATCTCTTGACACAAAGCAGGAACAATCTCTCCTTATAATTACTTTACCTTGCTCAAATATCATCTCAACCTCTTATAATCCACTCTATGAAACTACAACACTCTGTGTGAAATAAAAATCCAAACATGTTATTTCCTCATTTAGAATCCTCGCATGGTTCCCCTTGCCTTAAGGATAAATATCTTAAGTTCTAAGTATTCTAATTCAAGGTACTTGGTAGAGGCTTAATAGTTTGTTATAAAAGCATTCAGATTTTAAGGTACCATATATACTCGAGTATAAGCCAAGTTTTTCCGGCACAAAATTTGTGCCAAAAAACCCGACGAAAAAAACTTGGCTTATACTCGAGTATATACGGTATGCCCTTTCTTTCTACTATATCAGTATCCCAGGTTTAAAATTAAAATAGTTTGTAATAAAAGCATTCAGATTTTAAGGTATGCCCTTTCTTTCTACTATATCAGTATCCCAGGTTTAAAATTACATAATGCTCTCTGTATTATTGATCTCATCCTCAATCTGGTTTAATGGGTAGCCAAGGGCTGAATCTAGCACTCCCACCCCCCACAAACACCTGAATGGTTAAGAGTTCGAACTTTTTTTTTTTTGAGACAGAATCTCACTTGGTCACCTTTGACAGAGTGACATGGCGTCCGTCATAGCTCACAGCAACCTCAAACTCTAGGGCTCAAGAGAATCTCTGCCTCAGCCCCCCCATCCCCCCCCATAGCTGGGACTACAGGCACCCATCACAACGCCTGGCTACTTTTAGAGACGGGGGTCTCGCTCTGGCTCATGTTGCTCTTGAACCTGTGAGCTCAGGCAATTCACCTGCTTTGGCCTCCCAAGTGCTGGGATTACAGGCGTGAGTCCAGCCCTAAACATCTTTATTATGTTCTTATGATGGGCTTAATACATTATGAAAATATTCCATTTAACCTAAAACATAGCCCTTGAATTCATTATTGTGTTTCACAGTATAGTCTCTGGTTATATCTTCTTTTTTTTTTTTTTTTTTTTTGTTATATCTTCTTATACCTAAATTAACAAAGGATACTGATATAATCCCCTGTATACCACCAACTTTCTATAAAAATACCGTAATTTAAAAGTACCAACTGCCAAGGGCCTCTTTTTTTTTTTTTTTTTAAGAGACAGTCTCACATTGTCACCCTTGGTAGAGTGGGCTGTGGTGTCACAGCTCACAGTAATCTCCAGCTCTTGGGCTTAGGCGATTATCTTGCCTCAGCCTCCCAAGTAGGGGACTACAGGCGCCCACCACAATATTGGGCTATTTTTGTTGTTGTTGTTGTTGTTGTTGTTGTTGTTGCAGTTTAGTCAAGGCCAGGTTTGAACCCGCCACCCTCGGTAAATGAGGCCGGTGCCCTACTCACTGAGCCACGCATGCCGCCCTGCCAAGGGACTCTTAAGGTTTATCTTTAGAGCAGAAAGGCACATTTTAGGCTAGTTTATTATAGGAAATAATAGCTTATATTAAGAAATGAGTTCCAAAATGATTTTGGATATAAATTTCTGTGTTGTATTTGGATACTAAAAACAATGTTCTAGCATAGATCAGGTCTGATTACAAAAATAACATTTGGCATTCACCTTACTTTTCACCAGTCTGTTGCTCTAGTTACCCTCTGGTGTAACAGTTGTGATTAATTTCACTGCCATCTGCATCATTCGATATATAGCTCTATAGGAATGATATTTAAAAGATTATGCTATAGAGGACATTTAGGAGACAGATGGTACAATTTGATTATGGACATTATATTAAAAGATAATAAACCACATGTTGCAAAATGCTAATATAAAAATAAGTCAATAAAATGTACTCATTAGAGAAGGATAGTATAAAATTTACACTTACTTTCTCATTAAGATTCTTTAAAAAAATAAAAACTAGGGCAGCACCTATGGCTCAGTGGGTAGGGCACCAGCCCCATATACCAAGGGTTGGGGGGCTTCAAACCCGTCCTAGCTGAACTGCAACAAAAAAATAGCCAGGTGTCATAGCAGGCAACTGTAGTCCCAGCTACTTGGGAGGCTGAGGCAAGAGAATCGCTTAAGATCAAGAGTACAAGGTTGCTACGAGCTGTGACACCACGGCACTCTACCAAGGGCAACATAGTGAGATTGTCTCAAAAATAAAAATAATAATAAAAATAAAAAATAAGTTTACAGCTAGAAAAATTTGAACATGTCCTCTGCTGTGGTTAATTACATCAACATTTTAACGTAACTTTCTGGAAAAAATAGGTATACTCCTTAGCTAAGAATTGAACTTCTTGGGTAACTTTGCTAAAATATAAAAGCTTACTTAACCAATTTCCAGCTCACCAACCAACTTCCCATATTAATCTATATTCTCCACTCATTCTGTGAAACCTCCAGTTTAGCTAACGCCCACCCAAGTTCTCTAAGTACCCAAGGGCTCTGTCTCTACCAACAGGATGTATGCTTACCAAAAATTAGTTGTGTTTATCACTAACCCAGATTATGCCAACCATACAAGTTGCCAATTGAGGATTCTGCTAAATAGTAGATTAGATGAAATGATTAAGTAGATTAAATATAAAAAGAGCTGTTCCTCTGAAAACTAAGTTGAATGCTTTAGAAAGACAACAAAGGCAACTGTTTTTTCTTAAAAAAAAAAAAATCCTTCCTTATTACTGGATATTACAGTTGGAGAGAACTACAAAATGTAAGAGAAATATCAGAAAAATAAAGATTTCCTCATGAGACACTTGCAATACAATCTACGTTTTTGCTCCACTTTCAAAAAGTCAAAAATAGAAACTGCAAGAAAGGCTTTGAAAAAAAAAAAGAAAACAGTTCAAAACACTGCCATGAGCACAGCCAAAATAAAAAAGAAAGAATGTGGAATGAAAGGCACTGCACCTCTTATGGAAGCAGGAAAAGAAAGAGAACACAGAAAAGTACCATCTGTTTCTGCCAGGAAGCAAAGTTTCACTTCTTTGGGAAAGTGCATTTTCATTGGTTAATTGTAATTTAAGCAACAACAGCAATTAAGGCTTGATAAAGGTAGGCTATGAAGCTCATGCGGTATAGCTGGTGCTTCTTAACCAAGTTGATTAAAATGTTGGAAGGAGGTGAGCCTCGTTAAAAAGGCAGTAATTCCAAAGTCACATATCTGAGGTTGATAGGGATGAGCCTAGGGTTATTATGCATTTCTGGTGAAGGAGAGGGGTACAGAAAAAACAAGTAAGATGGCAGTAACAGGAAATTATACTGTTAAAGTCTTCCATCTAGGCTTTGTGAAGCAAAGTTACAATGACTTTCAAATAACAATCTACACTTTTATGTAAAACTAGAAGCAGCCAGGAGGAATAATTATGAACAAATATTTCAAACACTTGTAAATATTGTTTTTAATGTTCAAACATGACTTATACATAAAATCAGGAGGCTCTCCAAATTGCTTGAGATACTTGTTATTATTATATCTAAGAAATCTTCACTCTTCACACAAATTACCAAAGGATTAGCTATTCAAGCATCTCTCTCTCTTTTTTTTTTTTTTTTTTTTCCAATTCATTTCCCACCTGCTGCCTGCTTTTGGCTATTTGCAGAATCAGCCTGTGAGAAGGAAGTGAAATATTAAATTCAAATAATTGTGGCCTATTTCCACCCTTTCAACACCATCCCCACCCTCACAACCACTTGATGAATGAAAACTAAATCGTAAAATTGGGGGAGGTCTCTTGTTTGACTAGATTTGCTATAGTTTTTCCTTTCAATGGCAAGCTTCTTTACTACACACAAAGTACATTTCAAAACACATTAAGTGTAAGTGGGTTAACTACTAGTTAGTAAATCTGAGAAAGCAGATTAAGACACTTGAACTCATTAAAGTTCAGAGAAAAGAACAGCAATGTTATTTTACTTACCTTAGATTAGTCCTATCTTATGAATCTGAATAAAACTGCTATCTAAGTATGGAAGCATGCTTAATTAAACTTAACTCCTCTAGTAATTTTAAGAGGAATACAAGCATCCCAACCATCCATATATAACAACATGGGTCTTTGTACATGATATAGTTACCCCAATTCCAGACGTGGAAGTGTTCATCACAATTAGTGCTAGGATATAAATTCCAGTTCAAAACATTTCTAAACAAAAAAATAAAAGGAAAAAATTCAGGGTTTTTTTTTTTTTTTTTTGTGCTATCAATGAAAAAATGTGAGCTTGAGATTATGAACAACAGTGTCTCACATTTAATCATTTTGAGTTATGATGACCTAACTTTAAGTTTTCTATGTTAAAAAAAAAAATAAAAAAGGATAGTGCCTGTGCCTCAGTGAGTAGGGCAGGGGCCTCATATACCGAGGGTGGAAGGTTCAAACCCAGCCGCAGCCAGGCATTGTGGCAGGCGCCTGTGGTCCCAGCTACTCGGGAAGCGGAAGCAAGAGAATCGCCTAAGCCCAAGAGCTGGAGGTTGCTGTGAGCTATGACACCACAGTACTCTCCCAATGGGTACAAAGTGAGACACTGTCTCTTAAAAAAAAAAAAAAAAAAAAAAAAAGACTGGCTGGGTGTAGTGATTCAAACCTTTAATCTTAGCAATCAGGGAGGCTGAGGCAGGCAGATTGCTTGAGCTCAGGAGTTCAAGACCAGCCTGAGCATGAGTGAGACCAGTCTCTACTAAAAATAGAAAAACCAGAGGGCTGGACAGGGTGAGTTACACCTGTAGTCCTAACATCTTGGGAGGCTGACATGGATAGATTGCTTGCATTCAGGAGTTTGAGACCAGTCTGAACAAGAGTGAAACCCTGTCTCTACTAAAAACAGAAAAATTACCCGGGGATTGTGGCAGATGCCTGTAGTTCCAGCTAATTGGGGGGCTGAGGCAAGAGGATCACTTGAACCCAGGAATTTGAGGTTGCTGTATGCTATAACTCCGTGGCACTCTGGCCTGGAGCAACAGAGTGAAACTCTGTCTCAAAAGAAAAACTGAGGCAAGAAGATCTCTTGAGCCCAAGAAGTTGAGGTTGCTGTGACCTATGATGACACCTTAGCACTCTACCCAGGGCGACAGAGTGAAGCTCTATCTCAAAACATTAACTAATTAATTAAAAAGCTTTACTAAGATAAAGGAACAGTTAATTTTGTGAAACCCTCAAGTAAAATATTAGAATGATATTAACCCCACTCTTAAATTTTTACACTTAAAAATTTTTATTCTGGGTAGGGTGCAGTGGCTCACACCTATAATCTGAGCACTCTAGGAGGTGTAGGCAGGTAGATTGCCTAAGCTCACAAGTACAACATCAGCCTGAGCCAGACCACATCTCTAAAAACAGCCAGGTGTCGTGGTGGTGCCTGTAGTCCCAACTACACAGGAGGCTAAGGCAAGAGAATCACTTGAGCCCAAGAGTCAAACTACCATGAGCCATAGCACTCTACTGAGGGCAACAAAGTGAGACTCTGTCTCAAAAATAAAATAAACAAAATAAAATTTTTATTCTGACATTTAACTGACCTAGTTATACCACTGTTTATAAAACATGCATGGAGATGCTTCTCATTTGGGGAGAACTGGGGGTTTCAAAAGTCTGGTAAGAAAGTCACCTGTAAGGTTTTCTTAGAGGCAGGCATCCTTCCTAAACAATGTAACTCCATAGCCTACCTATTTCCTCAGCTTATAAAACTTTTTTCACATACAGGCAGTTCTGGGTTACAGATCAGACAGGTTCTGTAGACTTATTCTTTTTTTTTTTTTTTTTTTTTTTGTAGTTTTTGGCCAGGGCAGGGTTTGAACCCGCCACTTCCGGTATATGTATGGGGCTAGCGCCCTACTCCTGGAGCCACGGGCACCGCCCTGTACGTTTATTCTTATGTTGAATTTGTATGTAAGTTGGACAATAGCCAGATTGTAAGTGTAAGTCACACATCAGTCAGATGTTTGTAACTCGGGGACTGCCTGTATACCTTGCCTGTAATTTCCAGTAAGACTCCTAGGAAGGCCAGTCACTAGATGTACAAATAGATACTTTATGTTATAAACCTTGCTATAACTACAGTCATGTGTCGCCTAATGATGGGGATATGTTCTGAGAAATACCTCATAGGTGATTTCATCCATGTTCGAACACCAGAGCGTGCACTTTCACATGTGGGATAGTCTACTACACACCTACAACATGTACTGAATACTATAGAACACAGTGGTCTTTGCATATCTAAACATAGCAACAGTAATGCATTGCCCTATAACATTACGATGGCTAGAATGACACTAAGCTATAGGAATTTTCCAGCTCCACTGTATCTCATGGGACCACCACCATGCATTTGGCTTGTCATTGACTAAAACATTGTATGGTGCAAGACTGTATACCAATAAGGTTTACGGTGTTTTCATGAATATTATTAAGTATTATTATCCTCTCTTCTTCCCTATTGGATATCATATTGTCCCGGAAAATGAAAACCCATGAGCAGGCCAGGCGCGGTGGCTCACGCCTGTAATCCCAGCACTCTGGGAGGCCGAGGCAGGTGGACTGTCTCAGCACACAGGTTGGACACCAGCCTGAACCAGAGCGAAACCCCATCTATAAAAATAGCCCGGTGTTGTGGCAGGCGCCTGTAGTCCCAGCTACTGGAGAGAGGCAAGAGAATCACTTAAGCTCAAGAGTTTGAGGTTGCTGTGAGCTGTCACAGTACTCTACTGACAGCGACATGAGACCCTGTCTCAAAAGAAAAAAGAAAAAAAAAAGATAATCCATAAGTAAAAAAAACATTTACTTTTTTTGTGTGTGTGTGACAGAGTCTCAAGCTGTCACAATGAGTGCCATGGCATCACAGCTCACAGCAACCTCCAACTCTTGGGCTCAAGCAATTCTCCTGCCTCCGCCTCCCAAGTAGCTGGGATTACAGGCGCCTGCCACAATGCCCGGCTATTTTTTTGGTTGCAGCCATCATTGTTGTTTGGCGGGCCCAGGCTGGATTCAAACCCACCAGCTCAGGTGTATGTGGCTGGCGCCTTAGCCACTTGAGCCACAGGCACCGAACCAGCATTTACTCTTAAGGACAGCACTCTTTACTGTGCAGTTCCTATGGAAAAAAGTATTTTAAATACCTATGTATTCTTTAATTCTAGCACCATAGGAGGCCAAGGCAGGTGGATTGCCTGAGCTTAGGAGTTTGAGACCAGCTCTTGAGCAAGAGCAAGACCCCTGTCTCTAAAAATAGCTGGGCATTGTGGTGGGTGCCTATAGTTCCAGCTACTGGGGAGGCTGAGACAAGAGGATCAGTTGAGCCCAAGAATTTGACGTTGCTGTGAACTATGTCACCACAGCACTTCACCAAGGGAAACAAAAATGAGACTGTCTCCAAAAAAATAAACATGTTTGTTTCTATCTTATGTGCAATGGGTGAGATACATTTTTCCTGAAATCTGTGTTTTTAAATTCCTGTACTGATATTGAAAGGATATTCAATGTACAACAATTATTTCCAAAGTTGACTTTTATTTATGGAATCCATCAATTTAAATAAGTAGGAACAACAAAATTGAGACATTTCAGGGAGTTATTTCCTTATTGACCAATATACACCATCAAAATATTAATGGTTCTGGCCCAAAGCAGTAGTTCACACCTCTAATTCCTGCACTCAGGGAGGCCGAGGTGGGTGAATTGCTTCAGCTCAGGAATTAGAGACCATCTGAGGAAGAGTGAGACCCCATCTCTACTATAAAAAGGAAAAATTAGCCAGGCGTGGTGGCACATGCCTGTAGTTCCAGCTACTCAGGAGGCTGAGGCAAGAACATTTAAGCCCAAGAGTTTGAGGTTGCTGTGAGCTATGATGCCATGGCAGTCTAAACAGAGCGACAGAGGAATGTGATGCTATTTCAAAATTAAAAAAAAAAAAAAAAAAAATTAATGGTTCTAAAACTGCTCTAAAAAATACTCTCCCAGTCGTTCAGCCATCCAAAGTGTTTGGGCTGTTCAGTTTTATTTTAAGAAATGTATCTAAATGGAACAAGACATTTGAAAGCTTTCCAACAGACTCACTTCCACAATAAACCTGGCTAAATTTTCTATCCCAATACTTACATGCGGAGAATATCAACTTGGGAGAAACAGGTTCAGAGATATGTCTATATCGGTTAAGATTGTTGGGATTCCTTATTCATGTTACCAATGTTAAACTCTTCCTTACTTTTCATGAAACAGTCATAATTCAAAACAAGACTTCATATTTTAATCATGCAGTGACTCACCTCATAGGAAACTAGAATATCCTCTATTACCTATGGAGTCTGCAATTTGTTAAAATTCATGCAGAAATAAATTGCATTAACTTTCAGGCACCATGCAAAAACAAAAAGACTAAAAAGCTTCTCTGTGTTTATACAGTCAATAAAAATTTATTCATATACTCTTACCACAAAATGTACACAAAACAGTGTAATTACAACTTCACACTCACCAACATGATTGCATATCCACCACTAAGTAACTGGGAAAGCACTTGTTAACATTGATCTAATTTACAGACCGTGCAAAACTGTGTTAATTATCAACACTTCATACTGACAATGTTTTAGTGTTTACTCATCTGGGATCAAAACCATTTCAACGTATCTCTAAGTTGTGTTTAATCTATAAGGAGTTCTTTATAGTGTTAATGCTTAGCATTTATTGGCCAAAACATAGTGTTTTCAATTTGCCTTCCTTTGGAAAAAAAACATTTCGGGTTCAAAGGCATAAAGACTACCATGGCTTATGAAGGGAAACAAGTTTGTTATACAAAAAGCGGAACCAAACTATGAGAAAAATGTGGCGCCCAAAGGAGAAAACAACCCCCCCCCCGAAAAAAACAGAGACGGTGAATTATTAATACAACCTGCAATGCAGTGTTCATACTAGACCTCCTCACGGTGCGTCTAGGTTTTTGATTCAAGGAAGGGTGGCTGCACTCCTCTCCGCGGGCAAACTAAGAAACTTAGTCACCTAGGCAAACCGCACTGTTAAAAAGGGCTCTTTCGATCTTAGTGCGACTTTCAGCCTGGTCCAGTACCTCATAATTTCTGAAAATGTGATGACAAACTGATAATACCGATAACTGCTTTACTGAGCAGAGTGCAGCAAACGCTTAAGTGATTTCAAACGTAGGGATCTGATACACAAGTAAAAGGCAGCCGGGTACAGAACTATGTTAAATAATGTGTTTATTCCCAATTCGGCAGGTTCTGGAAACATCACGAGATGACTCGAGAAAGGCAAAAAATGAAAAGTAAACAGTAAGAGAAACCGCAGTTCCTATCAGCCGTCACGGATTTGTTTCTTCTTCGCAGCCATATAAAAGTCTTTGCACGCTATCTCACCAGATCTATCATGTCTGGGGACTAAAATGACTCAACAGCGATGGCCCTCCGACTCACGCTTCGGACAAACAGGGTTGCGTAAATTTCTATCTAAACTGTGCGCATAAAACTGGGGCAGAGGCGCTATCAGTCGTCGGCTGCAGTAAATAACACCAAGGTCCTCACTTCTGGTTTCCTTTTTCTTTTCAAGGAGTTAGGACCGCGCTCGTCAGGGCAGGAGGGCTTTTGCGGGCAAAGCTTTTCCAACGCGCACCAAGTTCAAAGGGAGGCAGGGAAGGTCTAGGGGACGCAGAGCCAGCCCAGCCCTCAGGGCTACTGACGGACGAGGTGAGCGGCCATCGCTGCCCGGCTTGAGGCCCAGCGGCTGGCGGCGGCCTCGGGGGGCGGCGGACGCCGGGCTGGGGCGGGCCGCGTCCGGGGACCGTCGCCCTCCCGGCCCCGGAGCCCGGCACCCCCGGCCCCAGCCCAGCCCGCTCCCCCGGCTCCGCTCCGCCTCCTGCCTCCGCCTTCCGCGTCGCGTCGCCAGCTCTTAGGTCTCTGGGTCCGGGGCCGGCGCGCCACTTACCCGCCGCGATGGCGTTTACGTAGCGGACCTCGTCACTGATTACGGACGGGAGGAGGTGGAGACCGCCAGCCCGGCCGCCGCTTAGCAGCGGCGCCGCCGCCCAGCAACCCCGCGCCGGCGGCGGCCCCACGTCGTCCCCACGTCAGCTCTGATGCGGCAGCCGCGGCCTCCCCGCCGAGCCCGGACCAAAAGTAGAGCAGCCGCTTACGGAACCGCGTCCTCGCGCCCCGCCCTCCCCTCCCCCACGCGGCGACGGCCTCCCGGGGGGGACGCCCGGCGGAAAAAATCCAAGCTCGAACTCCGCCCCCTGCCGGCCGCCGGCGGGAGTGCGGCGCTGACAATCCAACAATTAAATGGAACGGGAGGAGGGGGGAGCGGGGCACCGTGGAGGTGAGGAGGGGGGCAGGGGGCGGGGCCTGCGGGAGGAACTTGCCTGGGGGGCGGGGCGGAAACCCCCAGTCCGGGGCAGGACTGGAAACAGGAAGTTGCCTCTACCCCGCCCGGTTGCGCACTCGGCTAACGGCTCTAGTCGGACCTCCAAGTCTCGAGGTCACGACCTTTCCCGGCGGCTCGCTGGGGCGCCCCAACCCCAAGCTGAAGCCCGCGAGCATTGCGGCTCGGACCCAGCGGGGGTCACATTCTGGGATCGCGGGGCCTGTGGAAGGGTCTCAGGAGCCTCCCACCCCCCCAGGCCGTGCCCGGGCCGCCGCCCTGCGACACGCCCCCAGGCCGGGGGTGCCCTTGCGGACCTGCGGTTCCGGGCCTGCGGCCGCCTCCAGTACCACTGTCCGCGTCGGCATCGCGGAGTGGCGGCGGCATTGCCCGCGCAGAGACAGGATGATGGGGAGCAGCAGGAACCCGGCCTCCAAAGCTGGAAACCGTGGGCTCCCAGGTCACCATTTATGCATAAACATGTTAAGCCAGCGTAAGGCAGCTCAAAAGCAGAGCTTTTAGTCCGAAAATTAGCTGCTCTACATTTCGGGGGAAAAAAGATTCCAAAGTACTAAAACACAACCTTAGGGTAGTCAGGAATGTGTCACTCTGGAAGCCACCATATTCCAAGCCTACTACATGAAAAGTTAATGAGAAAAAAATAAAGGCATATATATCGTCGTAGCACGTGTGGACAAGGGATGCTTTGTGAAATACTCAAATCGCTGTAGAGTGAGAAAACCCTGAACTCTTCAGTGCTAGCTTTTGGCCAACACAAACTACTTCCATTTGCTTTAGGTACTAGCAGAGGTATGGGAATAAAAACATGGTTAAGTTCACTTTCCTTTTTTGGCCATGGGCAGAATTCTGAATTTTCTCTCTCCTCATGTCTCCACCTTTGTGAAATTAGTTTAAGAAGGAACAGTAAGAAATTAATTAAGAATTAAAAGAAAGAAAAAGTTGATCCAGTTCTCTGCGTGTGTGTGTTTAGACAAGTCTGGCACAAAATATCCGTAGTAAATACGGTGCATTTTAGCTCAGAAAACGGGTCATTAGAAAGAAAGAGAAGAAAATAGTGTTTTTAAGCCTTGCAAAATCTGGTGGTTTAAGGTTGACCATGTGGTAGATGAATATTTTTCAGTTACCAAGGAGTTAGGGAAATTATGTTAATTCTCCTTTCCAAAACATTGCTCTCCACCTTCTTGTTAATTTTTTTCTTTTTTCTTTTTTTTTTTTTTCCTCTTCTGATAATTTTTTAGTTTGTTTGAGACAGTCTCACTTTTTTGCCCTCTTAGAGTGCTGGTGACATCTTAGTTCACGATAACCTCCAACTCTTGGACTCAAGGGTAAGATCCTCTTGCCTCAGCCTCCAAGGTAGCTGGGACTACAGGCATCCACCACAACGCCTGGCTATTTTTAGAGATGGGGCCTTACTTTTGCTCAGGCTAGTCTTAAACTCCTGAGCTCAAGCAATCCACCTGCCTAGACCTTCCAGAGTGCTAGGATCAAAGGCGTCAGTCACTGCACTCTGGCCCTCTTCTTATTTAACACAGGATACATTTTTTTAGGATCTATTAGACAAAGGCCTTGAAGTGAAATACAACAAATGCTAAGATGTACAAATGCTAAGATGTAAATGTCTGCGGAATCCTTGAGAGCTGGGTGAGTGGCACAGAAGACCACTGCTGGGGTAAAGGTACAGCTAGTTTTCAATCACTGCTGTAACAAATAAGCACATGTTCAGTGGGTTAAAACAACACAAATTGTATGGTGCCCCATGATCACATTAATGTACACAGCTATGATTTAATTTAAAAAAAAAAAAAAAAAAAACACAAATTTATTTTCTCACAACTCTGTAGGTCAAAAGTCCGATGCAGACCTCCCTGGACTAAAATTGGGTGTAGAGGAGAGTCTGTTTTGTTATATTTTACAACTTCTAAAAACTACCTACAATTGTTGAACTGTGAGCTTTCCCTCCATCTTCAACGCTAACAACAGCTGGTTGAGTCCTTCTCTTGCTGCCATCTCTCTGGTTTTCTCTTTTCTGCTTCCCACTTCCACTTGTAAGGACCCTTGTGATTTCACTGGATCCACTCTGGTAATGTAGAATAGTTTCCCCATCTCAAAATCAGCTGATTAACAACCTAAATTCCATCTGCAATTGTAATTTCCCTTTGTCATATAACCTAACATACAGGTGTCAGGAATTAATATATGAACATCTTTGTGTGCCTACCCACAGTGAAGGATTCAAGAAAAAGCTTAAGCTGAAACAAACCACCTGCCTCTTGGGATCATCCCTAGAAATTCATCCAAGCATTTGATACAAATACCAATAACTGTTTTTTGTTTGTTTGTTTCTCATATTTATACCTACTATAAAGATTATATGGGGGCCCGGCATGGTGGCTGATGCCTGTAATCCTAACACTCTGGATTACAGATAGGTGGATAGCCTTAGCACAGGAGTTCAAGACCAGCCTGAGCAATAGCAAGACCCTGTCTCTACTAAAAATAGAAAGACTAGCTGGTGTTATAGCTGGAGCCTATAGTTCTAGCTACCTGGGAGGCTAAGGCAAGAGTGTTGCCGGAAGACGAGACCCAATGGACAGAAAGAGCACCTAAACACTGTGTTTATAAGAGGAAGGACTTTTATTTCAGCCAGTGGAGCTTATGGCATAGAATTCAAAATGGCCATGGTCTCCAACTGGCTCAGTCTTTCCCTTTTTATCTCCAGTCAAAAAGTTCCAACCCACAGGTCATTGGTCAGTTTGAATCAAGCTGGAGATGCTGTTCCAGCCCCCACAGAACTACAGGATTTCGCAGAAGTGGACATTTCCAGGTTCCAGGAAGTCAAGTCTACAAATTCCCAAGAGCTGTGTCACCATGGAGAGGACCCTGCAGGTATATCCTTGTGGTCTCCTTGAGATGACCTGTCCTCCTAGACCTCACCTTTCTCAGGTATCCTCTCTCAAAAGGATTGCTTGAGCCCAAGAGTTGGAGGTTGCTATGAGCTATGATGCCACAGCACTCTACCAGAAGCAAGAAAGTGAGACTCCGTCTCAAAAAAAAAAAAAAAAAAGAAGAAGAAGGTAGCAGTAATCAGTAGTGTCAGATGAGGAAAAGAGCTCAAGGAAAATTTAAATGGGCAATGAAGAATGGGAAGATAGATAAAGAAAGATAGGCAGATAGATATATAATACAACTAGTTTGCATTATGTATAACCATATTTTTAAGAAGTACCAAAATCACAATGAAGAATGGGAAAAAAAGGTGAGACTGAGTGATCAGAAAGGGGGGAGAGGTAAAAAATCAGGTAAGTGGGAAATAAATGTTTGAGTAGTGAGTATGTGTATCTCACACCCAGTATTAACGCATGTGGGAAGATCAATGTGACTGATCTGTTTTCAAGAATGGGATAGTGATACATTTTCAGGGAAAGGAGCCAAGAGGAGAAGACTACAGGTACCAGACAGTTGAGACGGGCACAATAGCTAATTTCTATAGTCCTATTATTCTGGGATCCCTTGATCTCAGGAGTTCAAGACTGCCCTATGCAAGAGTGAGACACTGTCTCTATAGAAATAGTAAAATTAGCTGAGTGTTGCAGCAGGTGCTAGTAGTCCTGGCTACCCCAGAGGCTGAGACAGGATTACTTGAACCCAGGAGCTTGAGGATGTTGTGAGCTGGGCTAATGCCAAGGCACTCTAGCTTAGGCAACAGAGTAAGATTCTGTCTCAAAAAAAAGACAATTGACATTTGAGCAGAGCTCAAAGAAATGACACCTAGCTTACAGTGGATTTGGAAAGGAAACTGACCTAGAAAGGGACAGTTGACAATGTTTGGAGATAAGGAGGGAAGATAAGGGTGTGATTGACAGCCTGTTTTTTGTTTTTTGTGTTTTTTTGCATTTTTTGGCCAGGGCTGGGTTTGAACCCACCACCTCTGGCATATGGGGCCGGCGCCCTACCCCTTTGAGCCAAAGGCACCACCCCGTATTTTTTTTTTTTTTTGAGACAGAGTCTTACTTTGTTGGCCTCAGTTGAGTGCCATGTTGTCATAGCTCACAGCAACCTCAAACTCTTGGGCTCAAGTGGTCCTCTTGCCTCAGCCTCCCGAGTAGCTAGGACTACAGGTGCCCACCACAACACCTGGCTGTCACACTGGGTAGAGTGCTATGACATCACAGCTCACAGCAACCTCAAACTCCTGGGTTTAAGCAATTCTCTTGCCTCAGCCTTCCAAGTAGCTGGGACTACAGGTGCCTGCCACAATGCCCGGCTATTTTTTTGTTGTAGTTGTCATTGTTGTTTTGGCAGGCCTGGGCTAGATTTGACCCTGCCAGCTCTGTTGTATGTGGCTGGCGCGCTAGCCGTTTGAACTACAGGCGCTGAGCCCATCTGGCTACTTTTTAGAGACAGAGTCTTGCTCTTGCTCAGGCTGGTCTCCAACTCTTGGGCTCAGGCTATCCATCTGCCTCAGCTTTCCAGAGTCTAGGATTACAGGCGTAAGCCATCATGTTCTGCCCTTGACAATCTGTATTTTCTCAGCAAAGTAGGTGCCCTGGTCGTGCCTTGTTGACAGAGAATTAAATATCACCTAGATGAGAAATCCAGAAGCCTACCACTGGACCAACAGAAACATGGCTAGCATTTTTATTTACCACTTAACCTTATGACAGACGCCTTTCTTTTTTTTTTTTTTTGCAGTTTTTGGCCAGGGCTGGGTTTGAACCTGCTACCTCCAGCATATGGGGCCGGCACCTTACTCCTTTGAGCCACAGACACCACCCCCCCATTTTTTTTTTTTTTTGACACTTTAGTCCAGTGGTTCTCAACCTTTCTAATACCGTGGCCCTTTAATACAGTTCCTGTGGGTCGCAGGTTGAGAATCACTGCTTTAATCTTTATAGCCCCACTTCTTAGATAAATAATAATCCCATTTTTAAAATGTATGCCTCTGGGTAGAGGATATGAAACTTGCCAACAGCTAACAAGCCTACGTTCAAAATCAGGTTGGGGCTTGGTGCCCGTAGCACAGTGGTTACAGCATCAGTCACATACACCAAGGGTGGCAGGTTTGAAACCAGCCCACGCCAACTAAACAACTGCAACCAAAAAGCCAGGCATTGTGGTGGACGCCTGTAGTCCCAGCAACTTGGGAGGCTAAGGCAGGAAAATCACTTGAGCCCAAGAGTTTGAGATTGCTGTGAGCTATGATGCCAGAGCACTCTACCAAGGGTGATAAAGTGAGACACCCAAAAACAAAATAAACATGGCTCAGCACCTGTAGCTGAAGTGGCTAAGGCGCCAGCCACATAAACCAGAGCTGGCGGGTTGGAATACAGCCTGGGCCTACCAAACAACAATGACAACTACAACCAAAAAATGGCTGGGCATTGTGGCAGGTGCTTGTAGTCCCAGCTACTTGGAGGCTGAGGCAAGAGAATCACTTAAGCCCAGGAGTTGAAGGTTGCTGTGAGCTGTGATGCCCACAGTACTCTACCCAGGGCAACATCTTGAGGCTCTGTGCCCAAAAAATAAAAAATAAATAAACAAACAAAAAAGAAGACCAGCCTGAGCAAGAGTGAGACCCTGTCTCTAAAAAATAAACAGGTGTTGTGGTGGGCACCTGTAGTCCCAGCTACTTGGAAGGCTGAGGCAAAAGGATTGGTTGAACCCAGAAGTTTGAGGTTGCTGTGAGCTGTGACGTCAAGGCATTCTGCCCAGGATGACCAAGTGAGACTCTGTCTCAAAATAAATAGATAAGCAATAAAAATTTTAAAAAGGACATAGTTTGTGCTTTCTGAGGTTTATAATTAAGACTACATACACACAGGAGTGAAATATTGTCAGGAAAGGGAATATAGTAAAAAACATTTTCAGCACATGAAATTGCCACTGCTTAGATTCTTTTGGTCTGATATGAACTCTTATTCTGTAATTAGAGACAATTATGGATATAGTTTCTCTTGAAGTGGTCCATGAAAATTAAATTTGAGCAAAGGTTTCTTTTCTTTTTTGAGCAAAGGTTTTGCATTTTAGGCTAGATTGCACTCAGTACAAATTATGAAGCTACTTTGATGATACGGTAGCTGGTGATACAAAATAAGAATACAGCTAAGTCCTCACTTCATATCCTCAACAAGTTCTGGGAAACTGCAGCTTTCCCCACTCATAAGTGTTATGAAAATGAAGTTGAACGAAGACATCATGTAGTCAGTTTCCTAGAACTTGCTGATGACAGGAAGGACTTACTGTACTCTATAATCATGCTGCTCTTTTTGATTCCTGATATCTCATTTTTAAATTTACTGTAATATTTATTTATTTTATTATTATTATTTTTGAGACAGAGTCTTACTCTGTCACCCTGGGTAGAGTGCCACGGCATCATAGCTCACAGCAGCCTCAGACTTCCCGGCGCCAGGCCCCTACTGCTATTGCTATGACAGTCTTATTCTTCTTATTACAGTCTCCCCTCTGCAGTTTTCTGACACTTGGCTCTTCTTCTTCGTCTCCCTAAAGTAAACAGTTATTGATTTTCTGTCCTTGGACATCATCTTCCAGAGTATCTTCCTTACTTATCTGATCATTCCCATTTCTTTGGAATGAAAATTCTAAAATTTATACCCAAATTTCCCAACGACTTCCGTTAGCACCAAATCACATTTCCAGCTACCTGACCGATGTTTCCACTTTGCATGTGCTGTGAGCATTTCCAACTCATAGATTCAAAACTACGCATTGCTGCTTCTTCCAGTTCATGCCGGAAACTTCCATTTATCTTTTTTCTTTCAACACGTCAACAGCTCTTTTTGCTTCACTGTCATCCTGCCTCTAAACCTGGAGATCATCGTGATCATTCTTTTGATAATATCATTCAGGAGCCACTTAGCAGATACTTTGAAGTGCTACTGTGTTCTACACCCTATGCTAAGTGTGTAGAACTTGCATCCATCCCTTCCTTTTCATTCCCACTTTTATCAATCTCATGCCAAGATAGTTCATCCTAAGCATTTCTGTCTGATTTATTTCCCTTAGACACAGCTCTGGTGCTGGGATTTCTTTTCGTAAAAAATCTACAAAGAGTAGAACAGTGTTGATAAGAGGTGTGCAGCGACCCCCAACCCATGACCCGCACCCACTGGGGATCCACATTCCCTGACCAGGAACTGCGGGAGCCACACAACCCTGCATCCCCCCTCCTATGTCCTCTCATCCCCCACATTAGCCCATCTATCTGACCAGGGACTCTGGTAGCTGCGTGCCCTCTGGAGCCCTACCTGCCTCTGCACAGAACCATTCTCCTGGCGAGAGACTGCTAGAGCCTTGGGCTTCCTGTGCCAAAGTCACTGAGGGCCAGGCACAGAGAACTATGCGCACCACCCCCAGCCCTG
>CAUYPK010066179.1:0-37215 GCA_963574355.1 Loris lydekkerianus | reverse complement strand
ATTTTTATTATTTTTAGTTTGGTGTACTTTTCTCTACCCAATTAATTTTAATCTATACAGGTTGTTTTTTTTTTTTTTTTTTTTTTTTTTTGAGACAGAGTCTCACTTTGTCACCCTTGGTAGAGTACTATGGTGTCACAGCTCACAGCAACCTCAAACTCCCGGGCTTAAGCGATTCTCTTGCATCAGCTTCCCAAGTAGCTGGGACTTCAGGCACCTGCCACAACACCTGTTTTTAGAGAGTGGGTCTCACTCCAGCTTAGGATGGCCTTGAACCTGTGACCTCTGGCAATCCACCTGCCTAAGCCTCCCAAGTACAGGGATCACAGGCATGAGCCACCACAGCCAGCTCTGTACAGGTCTTTACATTTAAAGTGCATTGCTTTTTTTTTTGCAGTTTTTTTGGCAGGGGCTGGGTTCAAACCCACCACCTCTGGCATATGGGGCTGGGGCCCTACTCCTTTGAGCCACAGGTGCCACCCTTAAAGTACATTTCTTATAGACAACAAATAGTTGTGCCTCAATATTGTAATATATTCTGACAATCTCTTGTTATTTATTTATTTATTGAGATAGAGCCTCAAGCTGTTGCCCTGGGTAGAGTGCTGTGGCGTCACAGCTCACAGTAACCTTCAACTCTTGGGCTTGAGCAGTTCTCTTGCCTCAGCCTCCCGAGTAGCTGGGACAACAGGCACCTGCCACTGTTGCCCGGCTATTTTTTGGTTGTAGTTGTCATTGTTTGTCAGGCCTGGGCCAGATTTGAACCTGCCAGCTCTGGTGTATGTGGCTGGTGCCCTGGCCGCTTGAGCCCCAGGTGTCTCCCAATCTTTTGTCTTTTAATTGGTATATTTAGACCATTGATGCTCAAAATGATATTGGTATAGTTGGATTAATAACTATCATATTTGTCCTATATTTTATTTGTTGCTATTCTCATTTATGTCTGCCATTCTTTTTCTTGCTTTTGTGGTTTCAACTGAGCATTTTCTATGATTCTATTTTATTTCTTAGTACATTAGTTAGACCTCTGTTTTTACTTAAAAATTTTTGAGTTTGACCCACAGCTTGCAATGTACATTTACAACTAATCCAACTCCATTTTCAAAAAAACTATATTGCTTTGCAGGTAGTATGAGTACTTTGTAACACAAAACAAGCTTAATTTCTTCTCCCTATACCTTGTATAATTGCTTGCATTCCTTTTATGTAAGCATATGTAAGAATATATATTTATATATATACATATACATAAGACATACATAATCAAGTACGTAATCAAGTACATTCTTTCATTCATTCTTTATGAAGAACTTGAGTTTCTGACCTGTATTACTTTCATTATCTCTAAAACACTCTGAATATTTCTTGCAAGGCAGACCTGTTGGTAACAAATTCCTTCAATTTTTGTTTAAGAAAGTCCTTCACTTATGAGGCCTAATTTTGTAAGGTACAGAATTCTTGGTTGTTTTTTTTATTTGCTTGTTTTTTGTTTTGGTTTTTGTTTTGCCCCAGTACTTTAAATATTTCATACCAGTCTTTTTAGCTTGCCTGGTGTCTGAGGAAAAGTCAGATAAAATTGTCTTCTTTCTTCATCTATAGGTAAGGTGTTTTCTCCTTTAGCTTTCTCCAGGAATTTATCTTTATTTTTCTGGAGTTTGAAACAATGTGCCTTAGTATAGGGGGGTTTTGACACTTACTTTGGTATTCTCTGAGTTTCCTAGATACGTGGTTTGGTATCTGACATTAATTTGGAAATTCGCAGTCATTATTGTCTCAAATATTCTTTATTTCTCTCTTCTTCTATCCCATTTATATGTACATTACATTTGTTGTAGTTATTCCACAATCCTTATATATTATGTTCTGTTTTTTTAATCTTTCTTCTCTTTGTTCTTCAGTTTTGGAGGTTTCTATCAAGAGATTCTCAAGCTCAGAGATTCTTTCCTCAGCCATGCTCATTCCACTAATAAGCTCATTGAAAGGTATTCTTCATTTCTCTTATAGTGCTTTTTTATTGATTGTTTTGTTTTGGTTTTTATTTGTGTCCTGTTTTGTTTGTTTGTTTGTTTGTGGAGGTTGAAATAGTTTTGCTCTGTCAACTTCCCTAGGTAGAGTGCCATGTTGTCATCATAGCCCTAACTGCTGGGATCAAGCATGTGGCCTTGGCCTTCCTGAGTACCCTTTAGTGTTCTTTATTCTTTCTTAGGATTTTCATTCCTCTGCTACATTGTTCATCTGGTGCTTGCATGCCGGCATATTACTCATTGTTTTAAAATGTATGGCCTACTAATTCCAAAATCCCTGACGTATCTGGTTCTAATGCTTGTTCTATCTCTTCAAGTCTGTTTTTTGCATTTTAGTACAGCTTGTAATGTTTTTTCTTGATACCTGGACATGATGTACTCAGTGAAAGAAGTTGATGTACATAGGCCTTTATTAATGTGGTGGTAAGATTTGGGGTAGGGGAAATATTCTATAGGGGTGTACCAAAAGTCGTCCTTGAAGTTGCCATACACAGGCTCGGCGCCTATAGCACAGTGATTATAGTGCCAGCCACATACACTGAGGGTGGCCAGTTCGAACCTGACCCAGGCCAGCTAAACAACTGTAACAAAGAATAGCTGGGCATTGTGGTGGGTGCCTGAAGTCCTAGCTACTTGGAAGGCTAAGGCAAGAGAATCATTTAAGCCCAAGAGTTTGAGGTTGCTGTGATCTTTGAGGCCACGTCATTCTACCAAGGGCAGTGTAATGAGACTCTATCTCCAAAAAAAAAAAAAAAGTTGGCATGCACAGGGAAAATAGGAAATTGTAGCTAAATGCACCTTTATGTACAAAATATTCATTACAAAAATTTTCAAAATATTTTTACATGTTTGTCACCTCTTTGTAAAATTTTGTAATGAGTAATTTGTACATAAATATACATTCAGCTACAATTTCCCATTTTCCCTATGGTTGGAGATTTTGTTCATGACTTTTGGGACACTAGGTATAGTCCGGATTAAGTCTCAGTCTTTTAGTGAGCCTGTGCCTCTAGACCAGTGGTTCTGAACCTTCTTAATGCCCCGACCCTTTAATACAGTTCCTCATGTTGTTGTGACCCCCAACCATAAAATTATTTTCGTTGCTACTTCATAACTGTACTTTTGCTATTTTATGAATTGTAATGTAAGTATCTGATATGCAGGATGTATTTAGGTGACCCCTATGAAAGGATCGTTCAACCCCCAAAGGTGTTGTGACCCACAGGTTGAGAACTGCTGCTCTAGACTATGGACTTCACAAATGCTCCTCATTTTCCTTTCCCTTACCACCTATAAGTGGGGACAGGATGACTAGAGTGGGCTAGAGTTGGGTATTTCCCATCCCTTTGCTCAGTTAGGCTCTGATAATACCCTAGCAGATTAGTCTCTGGTTACCTAGTTTTTCCTGAGAGCAGGCCTTGTTAAGAAGAACCGAGTACTCTAGTATATTTCAAAATAGTTCCTTTTCCCCTCTGCCTGCTTATAATAGAAGTAGAGTTTTCTTTCATATGTACTGTGAGAATCTGGTCAAGCTCCTGGATGTAAGACTCAAAAAAGTATGAGCCCCACCCCCTGCCAATGGGTGGGTCTCCCTGGATTTTTAACTCTCAGATTCATCTCCAGTGTGACCTTCCAGTAACTCATCTATTACAGTTGATATTTTCCTACTCTGCCCCTGGTTCCTGTAGCCATTTCCATTCATGAGTCTCTTCTTAGGTAAGGAGTGGCTCCCTGTGTTTGCCATGTATTCTCACTTCTTTTATGGGTCCAAGAAAAGTTATTACTTTTTCAATCTGTTTTGCATTTATTTAATGTTCAGACAGAACAGAAATTCCAAACTCCCTATATGCAGACACTGACATGTCTATTTTTTTCTTTTTTTTGCAATTTTTTTTTTTTTTTTTTTTTTTTGGCTAGGGGTGGGTTTGAACCTGCCACCTCTGGTATATGAGGCCAGCACCCTACTCCTTTGAGCCACAGGTGCCACCCCTTGACATGTCTATTTTTTAACTTGAAAAATTGCTCAAACACTGAAAGATTATTTATTAATTAAGCTAATTATTTAAGCATCTTAAAGATAGTTAAGGATCTGAAATTTAATTTTAGCTGCCACTTTGATCTTCATTTTATTAGCACTGTAAAAATTTAATAAAATTTAACTCTTAAAAAAGATTATCTGTTATTCCCCTCTTAATTCATTGAATATAACCTCATATATTTTACTTATATATGTATATATACACATATACATTCACATATATAAATGTAAACACGTTAGAAAAACAGTGATAAGTTATTCAAACTCATAAAACCAGCATAGGAGACCCAGGGAGTTCAAATTATAAGAAATGTAACCATGGCCCTGTTTGAAACAAAATACTGTATTGACATTTTTTACATGACATTATCATTAAAGAGGTTTCTTTTTTTCCCCTTCTTATCTTGGAATTAAGTCTTTGTCTTCTTACTTTGTAGCTATAGTAACTAGGTTTATTCAGTAAATATACTTTTCAGAGTTCACTAAATTAATCACAAGAGTTTGAGAACTTTTTTTCCTTTTTAGATATCTAAACTAGATTTTCTTAGAGTGAGCACACAGTTAATTGAATGCTTTGAAGTTTGGTCAGTTAATTTTTTTAAATTTCTGAAAGCACTAAAATGGAAAAAGAGAAACAAAGAGAAAGTCAGCTTCAGACAATATGAAACGATCACTATAGAAGGCTAATTATACTTTCTCTGGAAAAGAGAAAGTTTAGATACAGAAATACTCGTATTAACCTGTAATAACTCATATTAACACACACTAAAATGTCAAGTTATAACTGATTTAGAGACTAACTTGGGTCCTTGCCAATTTTATAAAGGCATACAATGAAAAAGATGGTACTTACTAATTTTCAAAGTAAGAACACAAAAGAGGAATTATCTCCTACCATAAACAAAATATTCTCTCTCTCTTTTAGACAAACAAGAAAACTTCCTCATGAAAGCCCCTTTCCATTTTGTTCTAGAACTCTGCTTACATGAACAATCTTATTCTTGGCAAAATAGCTAAAGTGGCTATGGTAATCCCAAATTGTCCTTGATAAGTCGTGCTGGTTAGAACAATAAGCATACAAGTTGACCTGTCAAGTAAAAACATAAGGAAATTAGGTTTGAGGCAAAGAGTAAGCAGGTTTCAATTGAGAAGACCCTGTGAGTACTAAAATGTGCCCTAAAAATGGTACCTGCACACTTGTCTCTAGAAATTGGCCAAAAGCTAATGGTCATCAAACATGGATTACATCAGGGTAAATTGACTATTGCTCATTCCCTAGGTGAGGAGGACTAGCTTGATTGCCTCTTGCTAGAATATTTGCTGCTTGCTCAGAAAGTGTTGGATCTTTGTCCCTGGTTTCTTCTCTTGTAAAGTGACCTAGTGTAAGGATGGTCAGTCTTTATAGTGAAATGACAGAGGAATTATTAACTCACAGTTTTTCAGTAAGTGTTAAAATCAATCTCTTTCTCTCTGCCTGCTTTCTTTCTCCTTCTCTTGTTAGCAGGGCTCCCCCAACACACAAACACACAGACACACCCAGGGCTCCTCTAACACACACACACACACACACACATCCAGGGCTCCTCTAACACACACACACACTTCACACATACACACAAGCATTCTGTTTTCACAAATTACTAAGGAGTCCAACAGAAAAAGGGAAATGTAAATTCCCTTTATAGTACATCAGTTCATTTGACTTCCAAAATTTGTTCTTTTAGCCTCAAGTGGTTCCTGAGTGTCCCTGAGAAATAATGAGGTGAACATCAGGCCTCAGGATTAGGAAGACTTGGTAAAATTTATGCTTTCAACTTGGCCAGAGGAAAAGGATGGATACAGCAGTCACATCTACAATTCCTTGTGGATTGGGCCACAGTTAATTGTTCCAGTTAAATTCAGCGGCCCACTTGACGCTATGTGCAGGCATTCTTTCCCTGGGATGCCACTACATCTCCCGCTGTCTCTGTCTCTCTCTCTCTCTTTTCCCCCAGTATCTTCTCTCACTTCCTCACTCCTTCTAAAAGGTAAAATAAGCGTATACTTTTCTGTCTTAATCTTGGTCTAGACAAGTTCTTTTCTCATGGCACATGCAGCACCTACTGAGCTTTCCACAGTATCACTCACTGTGTATCTTGGTGTATCTCACCTGCCATGTCTTCTTGTTGCAAATGGGGCTTAGGAACCCAGTGCAGATATGCAGACATTTTGGCCACTGCTTCCATTATAAAAAGTTATTATCTTTGACCCCAAATTCTTGTGTCTTCGACAATATTCATGTAACTGGCCGGGTAGGGTGGCTCATGCCTGTAATTCTAGCTCTCTGGGAGGCCAAGGCGGGTGGATTGCCTGAGCTCACAGGTTAGCTACCAGCCTGAGTAAAAGCAAGAACCCATGTCTAAAAATAGCCAGACATTGTGGCAGATGCCTGTAGTCCCAGCTACTCAAGAGGCTGAGACAAGAGAATCGCTTGAGCCCAGGAGTTTGAGGTTGCTGTGAGCTATGATGCCATAGCACTCCACCAAAGGTGATAAAAGTGATACTCTCAAAAAAAAAAAAAAAAAAAAAAAGGAGAAAAAATATATTCATGAAACTGGGCAAAAACTAACATGTCACCTTGCATATAGAATAAAATCTCATACTCTTCACGGATGTTGAACAAGGGGTGGCAAATTTTTTCTATAAAGGGCCAAATAGTAAATATTTTAGGGTCCATGATCTCTGTCACATGTCCCTCTTTGTTTGTTTTGAAAGAACCTTTTACAATGTAAAAGTCATTCTTAGCTTTCAGACCACACAAAAACAGGCCCCGGACAGGACTTGGCCCCATTTTGTTGAACCCTGTTCTTGACACACATTTCTTAGTCAAATGAAGTTGGGTTATTGACTGTTTGCTATAAGGCGGAGAGCGCATTCTGCATGTCTTAAAGCGTTTCTGTAAGAGGGTGTTGGACTAGACAAGGGTTGGGGAAACTTCCCACATTGGAAGACTGCATTAATTGAGCTATAATCATATAAGGTTACATTTAAGAAATTTACATTAACTATACTTAAAGTGTACCTTAGTTTGTAAAATTCTACTATGTACTTAATAATTTCAAAAACTGCAATGTATTTGTTAATTTTCAAGTTAACTAACCTTTTAATGACTTTGTTGTGTCCATTTTTGGTTGGAAAGCGTTTGAATGGTTGGTTGCAACATGGAGCTCCACAGTTTCAGTTGATCCTTTAGGTGAGTATCAGTCATTTAAGGGCATCTTGATTTGGGTTAGGTAGGATAATGTAGATTTGCAACAATAAGTAGTCGAAAAGCAAGAAGGCATTGTTTGGGCATGTTGTTGTAGGTGTGGGTATTCTGCATATTTCCATATTTGAGTTGATTTTTCTTAGCACCAATGACTTTTATTTATTTTTTTTTTTTGAGACAGAGTTTCACTATGTCACTCTCAATAGAGCATCACAGCTCACAGCAACCTCAAACTCTTGGGCTTAAGTGATTGTCTTGCCTCAGCCTCCCAAGTAGCTGGACTACAGGCACCACAATGCCTAGCTATTTGTTGTTGTTGTTGTTTCAGTTGTCATTGATGTTTACCTGGACCAGGCCGGGTTGGAACCCGCTAGCCCTGTGCATGTGGCCAACACCTACCAACTGAGCTATGGGCACTACCCGGAACCAATAACTTTAAAATGTCATATACCGAGAGCTCAATCAATTCCGTCTGCAGTTCTTTAGGTGCCATGGAGATATAACTAGATGAGGCTGAAATGCTAATTTGAGTGTAATGTCATGATTCACAAAGTCAATTAACTTTTCATCATATCCTCCAGTCCAAATCATTGACCTTTGCTAAGTAGAGAAAATGAACATCTGAAATTTCCTTTTGAAGAAGAGGTGCTTTGAAAAAACAATAGCTTTTTGTCAAAGTGCTTGGATTTTTTTGTCACATAGCATATATAGTCTTAGTTTTACCTTGCAAAGAAAAATTCAAGTCATTTTGATTTGGCATGATATTGCACAGACATGTTTCATTGCTATAGAAATCTTCTTTCAATAATTCACATTGGTGATTCTTTTCTTAATAAAATTTAACTATGTGTTCTTGTAGAGATGAAATTTCATCCAACACCTGCCTCTGTAATAGCCAATGCACTTTAGAATGATACGGCAAATCCACACTGAATACATCACTGTTCACTATAGCATGTTAGGAAACCGAGGATGCAGTCTTGGATTTACAGGAATATAGTTAACAATATATAACCTGTTTCAAAGTATCACTTAAAATAGCATCTTTGTCACTGAGACTTTGCTGATACAAAAGAAATGAGAGTGTCTGTATCTGTTTATACTCTTATCTGTGCAATAAAGTCTTCATGTTTTCCTTCCATGGAAGGTACGCTATCTGTACATACACTCAGTAATTTACCAAATTCAGTAGTTCAAGTTCATAATGTTTATCTTGAAAGTTGTTAAAGAGGCTTATTTCCTGTATTCTAGTCACAGGAGTTCCCAAAGCAAGTTAAGATCTGAAATAGGTATATAACCTGCACTGAGTCAGCAATATCAGTTGATTCATCCAATGTGATTGAATAATACATATTTTCCTTTTGAAGTATTGCATCAAGTTGTTTTGTTAAGTTGAAGGCTAATTCAAGGTGCCAGTTAATTATGATTCCCCTTCAAAGAGGTAGTTGTGTGTACTTTGAAACATTAAGAGTCTAAGTATCTACAATTTCAACAATTTATTCTTTCACAATTTCTACATCACTGAATGGTTTTCTGTTTTGCCTGAGTGTGTAAAAGTGCTTTATAAGTTGTTTCAGTATTATTCTTTCCAGGTCTTATTGTTGCTTGAAAAAATTGTCTTCATTTTTGCTTTTCATCTTTTAATTTCTGCAAGGCAGCCATTTGTGCCTCTTCCTCTAATTTAAAATACTTGTGGTCCTTACAGTGTTCTAATGCTTATAAAGCATTGACTTTCCTGAATGTTGATATTGCAGTAACAGAAAAAAAACAAATCCTCTTATTTTCATCAGAAACAAGGTAATATTGCAATTCCTGATTCTCATTTAAAAAGCTGTTTTCTTCTTTTATCGTTCTCTTGCTCATGTTTGACATGACAGGATATTAAGCAGATAGGATTAAAAAATTGTTGCGCAATGCAACAGTTTAAAAATTACGCTTCAAACAGAAATAGTGCGGTATTGTCATAATCTGAAGATAGTGCCTGTAGTCCCAGCTACTCGGGAGGCTGAGTCAAGAGAATCGCTTAAGCCCAAGAGTTTGAGGTTGCTCTGAACTGTGATACCAGGGCACTCTACTGAGGGTGACATAGTGAGACTCTGTCTCAAAAAAAAAGAAATGAAGAGAGACTGGTGTTCTCCCCCTCCATAAACTCTCGCCAGCTAGCCTTGTATGGCAGTGGCACCAGTTGTGGAGGAGGGGGAAGTTAGAAGGAAATCATGAACATAGCAGTGCCAGTTTAGCTCTTATGGCTTTTAATTGTGCCAGTCAACCTGGGAGGTTTATCTCACTGAAATTTATTTTATTCTTTGGTATTTTAGATATGTTCATTTTAAAAATAAAATGAAATATAAATGGTCAAGAAAAATGTATTAGAGAAAAGAAAAGGATTTGTTCTGCAAAATTTGGATTTAACCATAAGGCCTGCATTTAAGGACCTAGAAAGCCACAGGTTCCTAACCCCACTAGACTTAAATCAGTTTTTTTTTTTTTTGTTTGTTTGTTTTTTGAGACAGAGTCTCACTATGTCACCCTTGGTAGAGTGCTATAGTGTCATAGCTCACAGCAACCTCAAACACCTGGGCTTAAGCGATTCTCTTGCCTCAGCCTCCCAAGTAGCTAGAACTACAGGCACCCACCACAATGCCCGGCTATTTTTTGTTGCAGTTATCATTGTCGTTTAGCAGGCCTGAGCTGGGTTTGAACCCACCAGCTTGGGTGTATGTGGCTGGTGCTGTAATCACTGTGCCACAGGTGTCTAGCCAAGACTTAAATCAATTTTGCCTTTGTGATAGGTAATTCTGAAGAGCATTCATAGATGTGGGCCTTTGCTTTGAACATAGGTTCCTGTCAAAAAATCAAGGTAATTTTATAATTGGGTATCTTCATTTTTTCTAGAACAGGGATTGGTGAACTTTTTCTGTAAAGGGTGAGATGAAAAATATTTCAGGCTTTGCCAGCTGTTATACACATAGTCTTATTCCCATATTATTGTTTTTTATTTATTTGTTTGTTCTAAACCTTTAAAAATGTTAAATTTGTTCTTAAGGACTTTGTTGTTGTTACTCAAAGATTGTTAAAAACTTCAGCTTAGGGCGGCGCCTGTGGCTCAGTGAGTAGGGCGCCGGCCCCATATGCCGAGGGTGGCGGGTTCAAACCCATCCCTGGCCAAACTGCAACAAAAAAATAGCTGGGCATTGTGGCGGGCACCTGTAGTCCCAGCTACTTGGGAGGCTGAGGCAAGAGAATCGCCTAACCCCAAGAGCTGGAGGTTGCATTGAGCTGTGACATCATAGCACTCTACCAAAGGGCCATAAAGTGAGACTCTGTCTCTCTAAAAAAAAAAAAAAAAACAAACTTCAGCTTGGAAGTTACTTCCTCTGGTCTGCCTTTTAAAATCCTCAAATTTTATCTATGTTCTCCTCTTATGTATTGTCCTAGATTTTCATAAATGCTAGTATTATTTCTGTAATATTCACCACAGTGTCTACTGAATACAGGAACAAGAGTTTACCTCTTTGTGGAATCCTGTCATTTAATGGTGAGAGACTGAATATACAAATGGATAATGGCCAGACTCTACTTGACAACAGAAACTCTGACCATAACTACTGTAGCAAACAAGTCAGAACAGTCAGGACTTGGTTCATGACTTCCCAAACCTATCCCTACCTAGAGAATGCTTCTCCTAGCCTGTCTCCAGCTTCCTCAAGCCAATAAACTCCAATCAGGGCATACTCCAATCTTTCCTTTCTTCTCTCCTTTCCATCTCTCTCCCTTTCCTGCCTTTGAGTTGCTGTCAAACTGAAAGTTATGTTGGCAACACTTTTGCTATAGGAAGTTATGAATCAATCGCATCTGCTTGGTCTCATTTGGATAGTCTTCATTTATTTTCAGAGTCAGAAATTACTTTGTGAGTACAGGCTCTTTAGTTTCGAATTATAATTATGTTCTTTTAAAAAATATTATTTTAAATTTCTTTACTTTAAAATGAAGTTATTTGAAAAAAACATAAAAACTATGCTATGACATAAAAATGAAGAATCCATGCTAAATGAATTCTTCTTATATCAAGGCAAACAAGTAAAAAGGCATAAAATATATGAGATGACAAGAATTATAAGAGGAAGAAAAATGTCACAGTTGGATGTTTTGCTATTATCACTAAAAGAGAATTTGCATTTTGAACTTTTATTCTTAATAGCAGAATTTTAGTTTAAGAAACATGGTTGCTTAACTGTAGGTACTATCTCACATATGCTTAATATCTTTCCACTTGAGTATAGCTTTTTGTTCACACAAAATCATTTCACGTGTTCAAAAACATCACATTTTCAATCCAACAGTGAGAGTAAAGATGATGATTAATAAGCAGTGTGTTTGTATGTGTTTTGAAGTACTGTGTGTTAACTTTTTTTTTTTTTTTGAGACAGAGTCTCACTATGTCACCCTTGGTAGAGTGCTGTGGCATCACAGCTCCCAGCAACCTCCAATTCTTGGGCTTAAGCAATTCTCTTGCCTCAGTCTCCCAAGTAGGTGGGACTACAGGCACCCACCACAAAGCCTGGCTATTTTTTGGTTGCAGCTGTCATTGTTGTTTTAGTTGGCCTGGACCAGGTTTGAACCTGCAAGCCTTGGTGTTATGTGTCTGGCACCATAACCACTGTGCTACAGGTGCTAAGCCTTAACTTTTTTTTTTTTTTTTTCTTTTAACAATTTAATGGAGATCAGACAGCTACTAATGGAATTTGTCTCACTTTGCATATTTTGAGATGGAGGGAAGCAGAAGAACTACTTTGGACAGTCAAATGAGAAAATTTTTTATTTTCTGAAATACTGGAGTTAAATACTTCTTTTCCTGTGACTTATGAAATAGAACTGAAAATTTTAGGTTAACAATAGTGAAGTGATTATCTCAGATATTTTAATAAAAATTCTATTATTTTTTCAATAGAGGGCCATTAATTTCTTTCAGATAATTGCTAAAATAAAATAAAATATTATGTTTTAGTCTGGGTACAGTGGCTCATGCCTGTAATCTTAGCACTTACGGAGGCTGAGGCTGGCAGACTGCTTGAGGCCAGGAATTTGAGACTAGTCTGGGCAACATAGTGAGACTTCATCTCTACAAAAAATTGAATGTTAACCAGGTATGGTGCTGTGTGCATGTTGTCCTATTATTCAGGAGGCTGAGGCAGAAGGAAGCTGAAGTCCAGGAGGCTGACGTTGCGGTTAGCTCTGGTGATGCCACTATACTCCAGCCTCAGTGACAGAGCAAGACTCTGTCTCAAAAAACAAAAAGAAAACACAAAACCCCACCAACTCTATTCTGTACTGAAATGTAATAAAATAATTCATGTATTTATCAAGTACTTACTGAATGTCTGCAACATGGTATACAAAGTTCTAGGACCTGGGAATCTGTCAGATAATATACAGAAACAAACATACAGTGCAGAGAAGAGATAAATATTCTGGAGGAAAATAAAGCAATGACATATAGGGAATGCAGGACATGTTAGCTATTTTATGTAATATTGTGGATTCAAGAGTTTGATTACCCTCCCAGAGCATTGCTCTCCTCTCTCTTACATTTGTATTGTAGAAATAATTAGATTTTAACTAATTCAGTGTGAATACAAAGATTATAGTTCCTTTCTTCCTGAAAATTATCAGTCTTCTGTTCTAACAAATGTTATTACATTTCTAGCTTCCCCTCCCTTCCCTGTTTGAAAGTGTGTTGTTTTGTTGCCCCAGCTAGAGTATAGAGGCATTATCACATTTCACTGTAACCTCAAACTCCTGGGCTCAAGTATTGCCTGAGTATCCCAAGTAGAAGGGACTAGAGGCACACACCACTACTCCCAGATAATTTTCCTATTTTTTGTAGAGAGAGTATCTTGCACTTGATCAGGCTGGTCTTGAACTCCTGACCTCAAGTGATTCCCTGCCTTGCTCTCTCAAAGTACTGGGATCATAGGCATGAGCCACCATGCACAGCCTACTTATTTAATTTTAAAATTTAATTTTAAAAAATATGTCTATATGTCTTTGTTTTCTGTTGCTTTTAACAGAATATCTGAAACTGAGTTAATTTTAAAGAAACAAAGCTTATTTCTTATAGTTATGGAGGCTGCATCTGATGAGGGTCTTTGCTGGTGGGGAGTCTGCAGGGCATCATGTGACCAGCTGGCTCAGGACTATTTTCCTCTTTTTATAAAGCCACCTGTACCACTACTATGATAACTCATTAATCCATTCATTCAAGGGCCAGCTCTTATGACTGAATGGCTTCTTTTTTTTTTTTAGAGACAGAGTCTCACTTTATCACCCTTGGTAGAGTGCAATGACATCACAGCTCACAGCAAGATCCAACTCCTGGATTAAGGCGATTCTCTTGCCTCAGCCTCCCAAGTAGCTGGGACTACAAGCGGCTGCCACAACGCCCGGCTATTTTTGTTGTTGTTGTTGTTGTTGTTGTTGTTGCAGTTTGGCTGGTGCTGAGTTTGAACCCACCATCATCGGTATATGGGGCCGGCGCCCGGCTCACTGAGCCACAGGCGCCGCCCTACTGAATCGCTTCTTAGGTTCTTACTTCTCAATACTGGCACACTGGAGATTAAATTTTAACGTAAGCTTTCTAGTGCACAGACATTCTAACTATAGCAATATACATTATATGATAATCACCACAATCAACCAATTAACATATCCATCACATCTCATATTTACCATTTCCTTTTGTTTTTTTGTGAGAATGCTGAAAATCTGCTCTCTTAGGAAAGTTCAAGTATACAATACACATTTCTGAACTACAGTCATGTTGTGGTACATTGGCTCTCTGGAACTTTGCATAATTGAAATTCCATACCTTTGACTAACATCTTCTCCAACTCTAGGCCCTGGCAACATAATGTCCTATTATAATCATTACATCTGTAACCAAAAAGTCATCAATTCTGTAAGCCATGAAGTACAAAGATGTCACTTAATTCAGACATAATACTCTTGTCTGACACTCTTGTCTGAAGTACTTGCTTTTTAGAATTCTTTAAAAAAAAAAAAAAATCTGTCCAGTGAATTCTGGGCTTGATACTTGATACAGTGCCTCTATACAGTATTATCAATCATGACATGATTGTTTCACCTCTTAATGGTGTTTATTTTGTAAAACAATTTGAGGCACTAAAGTCAAAGTTTACTTCAGAGCAAAGCAACATAGTAAATATCCCAAATAACCCCTTACTGATAGAAAAAACCCACAGAACACTATAAATAGGTAACATACCTAATTTTCAAAGATAAATTTGGATTTATGAATAATGACTTCACGCCCTCTGGGAGTATTTGCTTTGGCAACTAACTTCTATTCTTTTATGAAGTAATCAAACACAGCCATTTGAAAGGAGGAAAAGAACTTTCAGAAACAAATTCTAATTTTGTACGTTGGTAATATGAATTTTATACATGTACTTAGTTGAACATGAAGAACCAGGGAAAAGGTCTGGAATGTTATAATAATTGTTTAGAATTTTAGGTATGCCATTTGCCCTTTGACTTTAATAAATTTCAGTGTCCTCCAATGATCCATCTGACCTTCTATAGCGACACAAAGATCTATTATTACCATCACTGAGTGGCTTAAACAATCTTGTTATTAGGGGAACTGGCTCATTTTTAAAGCCTGTAGTGAAACATTTCTAAGCTACTTCATTTTCTATAGTTTTCTAATTTCATTTTTATTTTGAAGCCACGGTCTTTGTTTTGCTTGGAATAAACGTCCAACACTGGATTGCTTTTCTCTTTTAATTCTGAATGTAAAGCCCAATATGCCCATGATTTCCGTGGGTTCTTGATGGATGACTAATTTTAAGGTGACATATTGAAAACAAAAAGATGACATATTGAGGCGCTTATTTCATCCACACAGAAACCTGTCTGACAGGAAGTTGGAAACACGTGAGGCACTTTGATTCTGTTTGGGACAGTCATTTTTTTCCTCCTCCATTGCTCCAGAAGGTTGACCACAATCTTCATGCACTGTTTCCACGTGCCCGGGAACCTTTGTTAGCTCGTCTAACCTTACAAGAAGCAGGGGCGGGGCTTGGAGGAACCTGCGTGGTCCACGGAGGAGGTGTCCCCGGCTGCTTCACACGTGGGCGGGACTCGCCGGGACTCCCCGCCCCGCCCCGCCCCGCGCCGCCCCGCCTCGCCCCGCGCCGCCCCGCCCCGCCCCGCCCCGCGCCGCCGGCGGCTGAGAAGGGAGAATCCGCGCAGCGGCGCCCGAGACACCGGCGGCAGCGCGGACAGCCCGGAGGGGCGGGGCGAAGCGGGCCGGGCGGGCAGGGGAAGGAGCGGCCGGAGGAGGCGGGCTCTCGTGCTCCGCGGTGCCAGCCTGTGGGCTGCCGGCTGCTGCGGGACCTGGCCATGTACTGGCGCGGCCCAGCGTGGGTCGGGGCGCGCCTTATTCGGAGCCGGAGCTCCTGGACAGGCCGGCTCGGCGGGGCGGCGCGAGCTACGGGAGCGGCGGCCTCGGGGTACGGGGCAGCAGGCTGGACTGGCCGGGCGGGGCGCGCGGCCTCGGGCTGGGATGGCGGGATCTGCATAAGCGGTGAGCCGGGGCGCCCCTTCGCTCCGGCGCCAGAGTGCGAGCCGCACCGCCGTGTGGGCCCCGAGTCCTGACAGGCCGGGTCCCTGGAAGGGTGGAGACGAGGGTGCCCCGAACCTGGGTTGTGTAGACTTAACTAAGGCTCCTGTGACTACCGGGTTGAAAACACACGAGTCGTGTTCTTGAACCATCCCGCTGTGAACGTCCTAAACACAAGCTGCTCTAATAGATTAATAATTTCTGATTAACATTGAATGGTTTTTAGGCTGAGTATGTCTCGCGTATTGCACTGGACGTACTTAAAACGAAAGAGTTATTCTCTTTATCTGAAATTATAATTTAATCGGTCATCCTGCATTTTTAGTTGTTAAACCTGGTAATCCTAGCGCAGGAAGTGAAGGGGACCATTTCTACTAAAGGCCACAGATTTGAGGATGGGGACTGCAATGTGTGTTGATAGCGCCGCTGGCTAGACCAGGAGCCGTGCTTGCGCTTCCTTGTTTTGAATACTGTCGGCCGCGTGTTGCACCCGCGGCGCTGGCAGCTGCTGCAGCCTCCCACGCCCGCGCGGCGGTTCCCTGGGGTCCTGTCGGTTCGCATCTTCGCGCCTGCCACAGGCCTTGCTACTGGGATCTCTCCCAACCTTGATCTGGCAGCTCCTGCCAGTTTTGTGAGATAGTAGGAAGTCCTAATTATCCAGACCAAGTTAGAGACCTCCCCCTCCCCCCGTGCGCTAATTACGTGGTGTCAACTATTTGACAGGTTCTTGAGATCTGGTAGTGTTTTTTCTGATTTGTAAGAAAAAAGCAGGCTGAGTCCCTGAAGCCTAAACAAGAAAAGAAAAGGTTAGGCAGCGCTGGCCTGTACCTAAGCAGCAGCTTTGCAGGTGTCCCTAGGGCTTACAGCACTTTGCCTAGCACATAGTAGGCGCTCCTTATAGGTAGCATGAATAGTTGGTGCTTCATCAGTGTTGAAATGTTTATTGTGCACTTACTTTGTCCGGTGATGTATTTTTCCTATTTTAATAGGTGATAAGCTTTCACAATGGTCAGCTAGAAATTGAAGGGAAAGGGTGCCTTCCAGAAATTTTCTCTTTTGTTTGGCTGGGAACAGGGTAGTATTTCAAAGTGCACCTTCTGGCTCCTCTTGCTATCCAAGAAAACCTTCTCTTATGAAAGTTCTACTGGAGCTCTGGTTTCGATAGTAAATGCTGTGGAAAAATAAATTTAAAATGTCATCACTAGATTGGGTTTCTAAAAAGAATAAATGCTGTGACACATGGTTTGGGAAGGACAGTTAATGCTGGACTTGAGAAGGACTTGTTTTCTTAGTTGATAAACCAGATACAGATTGCCGACTTGGGTCCAGGTCAGCGCTGCCCACTTATTCTGCAAAGCTGCTGCTTAGGTACAGGCCAGCGCTGCCTAACCTTTTCTTTTCTTGTTTAGGCTTCAGGGACTCAGCCTGCTTTTTTCTTACAATGGCATCCTCCCAAGTTGGCTGCAGTTTCCCTACCTCACTTGCCCTTAACCCCTTTCTGAGTTAAACACACAGGACTTTTTGTTTTAAAGATTTTCTTGCTAATCTGTTGGGAAGCATGTAACAATAGATTGTAAACATAGGGTAGTTATAATGATAAAATGTTCAGGGTTGCTACAGCCACATACACCAGAAACCCTGTTATGATGGCCCCTGTAGTCTCAGCTACTTGGGAGGCTGAGACAAGAGAATTGCTTAAGCCCAAGAGTTTGAGGTTGCTCTGAGCTGTGACACCAAGACACTCTACCCTAAGGTGACAGCATGAGACTCTGTCTCAAAAAAAAAAAAAAAAAAGTTTACTTGCAGTAGTTCCTGTCTCTTTTACTGTTCTTTGTTATAAATGAAGGTGATGGCTTCCTCCCTGGAAATGTGTGAGTAATCAGTAGTAGCCCTTTGTCCTTGGAAGACACATTCCAAGCCCCCTAGGGGATGCTTGAAACTGCAGATAGTATTGAACTCTCTATATACTATTTTTTCCCTATATATATGTACCTGTGGTAAAGGTTAATTTATAAATTTGGTAGAATAAGAAGTTAACAGTGACAATAAAATAGGGCAGTTGTTTTAATAAAACTCTTGTTTGAAGAGATCCCTTGCTGAATCTTTGTAGATGCCCAACGCTTTCCGGTGTAGCACAGTGCCGTCACCTGGAATATGTTTTCTGTTCATGTCTCCATAAGTTTAAAGCCTTAACTAAGCATTTACGCTCTGTGGAGATAACTTTTCCACAGTTATGGCAAAATTAGTGTGATGGCAAAATTAGCATGAAGTTCTTTTCCTCTTGACAATTTCACAAAGGGAAGATTTGTTTGTACTAAGTATCTCAGTAACCTCAGCATGTGATTTTTTGTTTTTCTTTCCTTATTAAGCGGAGTCACCCTTGCACTTAAGGGAAGCACTTTGGGGCTTCTTTTTTGGATACCCTGCATCATTGTTCTTTCCTTTGGGGTCATTGTTAAGTACAATAAGGGTAACTTGAACACAAGGACTGCCATACTGTGACAGTGAATCCTGAACATGCAGAGGGCTACTAAGTGACTTATGGTTGGGTGGAGTGTGTAGTGTGGATATGCTGGACAAATGGAAAGATTCACATCCCAGGCTCAGAGAGCGAGATGACATGGAATTTCATCATGCTACTAACAACTGAAAACATTAATTATTTATTTCTGGAATTTTTGATTTACTAGTTTGCAACCACAGTTGACCTTGGGTAGTTGAAGCTGAAGATAAGGGGAAATTACTGTATGGAGCAGATGTTCATCATCCAAGGAAAAAGCCATTTAGAGTAGACTCACTTAAAATAGGACTGAGAGTTCATGTTATATCCTTACAAAACAGTTGGGACCTTTGAAAAAAGTGAAAGAAAACATAATAAAAACTAGCTTACTTTTATATTTTAGAAATTTTAAATTTAAATGCATTCACTAATGAATGACGAAAGTGTTGATTTGGAGAAATTTTTCTGTCAGAATTTGAGTTTTGCAACATAATCGTAAGGATATTTTAGAAAACATTTGAGGCTTCAAATCTCTACTCTCTTGTTCTCTTGAGTAATTCTCTGTGGAACCACATTATATCTTACATTCCTATTGTATGATTTGTAATTTTACTGTGCAGTTACTTTGCATTATGGTATTTGATATTGTTCCAACAATGCTGGAGGGCCTGCCTGACCTAGAAAGATGAGTAGATGGGGAAACAAAGGTTCTAGGGCTAAACAGAGAGATTTAATGATGTTAAACTTGATTTGTTTTTTAATGAAAATTTTCCTGACAATGAATCCTTCCTTTTACAAGCTATCTACTGCTAGGTTTTGAATAATGAATACTGAGATAATGAGGGGCCCAGTAAGGAGGAAATATTATCATAGTAGTGATGTCAGACGTTATTGAACATTTACTATGTGTAAGGCACTGTTCTACTTTCTGTATTTCAATTCATTTGATTCTTACAAAACCCTCTGAGAGATGAGAGTCATTACTGTACCCACTTTAAACTGGAATATTTGGAGCTGTGAACCGTTGTGGTTAAGATACCTTAGTTTCCTTAAAATCTTTAAATATTTTTAGGCTCTCTGCTTCACAGAATGTTCAGGGAGTTTGGCATGTTTTTATAAGAGAATGAAAACTATTTTTAAACCAATTGTCATGTCACATACCCTATAAATATGGCACGATATTTGAAAGTTGATGGTCATCAATGATAGTGTGATGGGCTTTAAATACAGTAAATACAACTTTATTAAATAATTTAGGGCATTGGAAAACTAGTTGAATATTATCTGGGCCTTTTTGATTTTAGTAAACCAGTACTTTGTAAACTTTTGTACTTAGAAAAGGTACTTTTTTTTGTCTATTCTGGAAGTTTGGATATATTTGTATATAAGATTTTCTTCAAGTGGAACTTGTGATGAATTATCTTCAATGCTTAATAAACTCCCCTGACCCTTTTAATTCCTTTTAGGATGGGGAGCAGCACATCATTATCTTTGGGGAAATCAGCTGCTCCAATGAACCAGATCCAGGTAAGTGATGTGGGAGATGTAGGAATAAACTTACCTCTGTGGATAAAGAATTATTTTACATATTTATTATGCTCACTCAGTATCTGGATATGATATAATTTTTTAATTTAAAAACATACTATCAAAATAATACATAACAAGTCCTAGGTCATTTTGTTAATAGAAATTAATTAGCTTGGCACAGCAGCACTCTAGGAGGCTGATGTGTGTGGATTGCTTGAGCTCAGGAGACGGCCTCAGTAATGAGGGCCTGTCTCTACTAAAAATAGAAAAACTAGCTGGATGTTGTGGCAGGTGCCTGTAATTCCAGTCACTTGAGAGGTTGAGGCAAGAGGATTGTTCAAGTCCAGGAGTTTGAGGTTGTTGTGAGCTGTGATACCATGGTATCTCTACCCAGGGAAACAGAGGGATTCTCTTCCTTAAGGGAAAAAAAAAAACAAACAAAAAAACCATATGAGATTTAGTCTCAATGTAGTGTTGAGTTTCTTTAAGTTGAATCTATGTGGTTGGCTGCTCCTTGTCATTATATCCACCTCAGGTCCACTATTCATACCTGTCCAGCTGTCTAGAGCTGGGGATCCTATTTGATTTTGCCCTGGGAAGCTGTTTAACAGCTTTCTTCTCTAACATAAAACCTGTAGTAGTCACTTCCTAAACAGTTCTCTCAGTATTTTTTTTTTTTTTTTTTTTTTTGAGACAGAGTCTCACTTGTCACCCTTGGTAGATAGAGTACATGGTGTCACAGCTCATAGCCACCTCAAATTCTTGGGCTTAAGTGATTCTCTTAATAGGCACCTGCCCTAGCGCCTGGCTATTTTTTTTAGAGATGGGGTCTCCGGCTTGGGCTGGTCTTGAACCCATGAGCTCAGGCAAGCCATCCATCTTGGCCTCCCAAAGTGCTAAGATTATAGGTGTGAGCCACTGCCGGTATTAAACACTGTTGTGTTCTCTTGTTTTCTTCTCTTTTACTTCAAAGCTTAGTTAATTCTGCCTCCGAAAATTTCTCTCATATGTTATATTTTTCTTCCCTTGCAGCCTAGAAGATATACTCATTTTTTTCTTTGTCTTGTTTACCAGCCACTACCACTACGTAAAAATAAATTTTGCCTTTAATTGATTTGACTCTACAAACAATTGTTGAATGTAACAGTAATACTAGAAATCTATTTTGTGGAAATTGCCAATTCCCTTTTTTTTTAAGACAGACTCTTGCTTTGACTCCCCACGTAGAGGGCAATAGTGTCATTATAGCTCAGTGCAGCTTCACACTCCTGGGCTGATGCGACCTTCCTGCCTCAGCCTCCTAGGTAGCTGAGACTATAGGCATGCTTGATGACACCCAGCTAATTTGTCTGTTTTTAGTAAAGGTGGGGTCTCCCTCTTGTTCAGGCAGGTCTTGAACTCCTGAGCTCGAGCAGTCTTCCAGACTCCGCCTATCAGAGTGCTAAAATTACAGGTGTGAGCCACCACATCTGGTAATGGGAATTGCCTTTTTAAAAATAGAAATATCAGTGTCATGAAATATAAAGATGAGCTTCAGAAAAGTAGGGAAGAGGGTTCAAGAAACCCCGACACTGCATCTTGAGTCTCAGCTCACTTTGGAATCTTTGTCAGTGTTTTTACTGTGTATCAGCACCAGAGATGCTCACCTTTCTCTAATAATGGTTTCTCTGTGCCTATCACATGAAGCAGTGTAATGGAGGGAAGCACACTTGCTTTGGTTGGGTCATATCTCAGTACTGTAAATCTCTCGGTCTCAGTTTTGTTACTTGTAAAAAGGATTCATTAATATATCTCTGGTATGGATGATTCTCCTTGGGATAGACTTTTATACTAAATATTATGAGTAAGCAGGAGAGGAAAGAATAAAAATGACCAGCTTGCAGAGAGCTAGACTATAATTTAGTCCCTTTGTGACACCCTTGTGACTACCAAGGGTGGGTACAGCGTCGTAAGTACTCTGGATACTGTACTTTGTGTTTTTTGCCTTCATCTTGAAGATGGTGCTGTGACCACCCACCACCTAAGAATAGACAAGAAAAATGCCTGGCTAGTGAACCTAGCCATTCAAAAATTTTGAAGAACGTAGGCATTGATCTATCTGGAAACAAGAAACAAAACAAAATAACCTTCACAGGCGATGACATAGATAGCAGAATCTCATGGTGATTTGTGGTAAAGGCCTGGAGACTAGTTTCTCTACCAGGACGATGTCATAAGAATCATCTGAGAAAGCTCTTTGACCTCTGTCTCAACTTCATTGAATCAGCCTTTAGGGAAGCAGCTTTTCTAGGACCAATGGTACAAGAATACCTTATGAATAAAATAACAGCTTTTGCACTACAAAGATATAGGAAGGGATAGCAGTGGAAGAGAATGCTGTTGTTTATGCCTGGATCAGTGAAAGCCTTATATTTTAAAGAGAGCTTGTACTTCATCTCTCACCATTAAAAGTTATATCAGGTAAGAAGTTAACTCCTTCTGAACACCTACTGAGTATTAGAGAAGTAGTGTATCAGAGAATAAGTACCTGGACCATAGAGCCAGATTTGCTGGGTTCAGATCCCAGCTCTCCCACTTAACTAGCTGAGGACATGAACAAGTTATTTGTCTTCCTCGGTACTTCACTTTCCTCATCTGCAAAGTGGGGGTAATAATAGGACCTACCACGAGACTGTAGTGATGTTTAAATGGCCTGGTAACGTGTTGAGAGTACAGAAATGTTTCTGAATATGAATTTGCTATGGTTATTATCCTTACTATTATTCCATTTGAGGTAATATCTCTGTTTTAAATGATTTTTTCCTAATTTCCTTTGAAATGAATAATATCCTCATTCTACACATGAGAAAACAGATGATAGAGACTTTAGTTTGAGCCCTGAATCAAGAGACTTCAAAATCTATACCCTTTTTAGAATATTATGATATTATTTTAAAAGGTAATGTGTAGAATTAAAGTGATTTTTTTTTTTTTTTTAATTTTAGGAAACAATTTCTGATCATTGCGTAGTGATTTTCTCAAAAACATCTTGTTCTTACTGTAAAATGGCAAAAAAGCTTTTCCATGACATGAATGTTAATTATAAAGTGGTGGAATTGGACACGCTTGAATATGGAAACCAATTTCAAGATGCTCTTTACAAAATGACTGGTGACAGAACTGTGAGTATATCCTCCATGGTGCTATTCTTCCTTAATAGCTTGTGGCCTGGATTCCCTAGCGCTTAGACTCTTAGGTATAGGAAAATGAGCCATCCTTTGAGTATCTTATATTGATGAAGAAACTGCAGATCTGGGAACTTGATTCTTAGAATAGGAAACAGCAGAGTTAATTTCTTTTTTTTTATTCTTGTGTGTATGGATATGTGTGTGTTTTCACTGGAACAAGTGCAGTAACAGTCATCAGAGCTTGTCTATGGAGCTTGAAAGTCCTCTTGGAGTTCTTCAAGATACAAGTATCCTTTGTCCCTTTACTTGGACGACACAGACCAGGGGTTGGCCTTCAAGTACTGTGCTAATAGGAGTGCTTTAATACTTCATGTTTTTAAGACTCCTGACATTTGTAGTTTTGTCTATAATATGAATCATCAGAAAAATATAGTGTTGCCATGTTCCTTCTTCTTTGTATGTGCATAGAGGAAGTTCATAGTCTACTTTTACCCTTCAGTAAACAAATGTAGGCCACCATGGTTGCCGATCATCCAAGCACTCTGGGAGGCTGAGGTGGGAAGATTGCTTGAGCTCTGGAGTTTGAGACCAGACCCCCGTCTCTACTAAAAATAGAAAAATCACCTGGGCTTTGTTCTGGGTGCGGGGTGCCTGTAGTCCCAGCTACTCATGAGGCTGAGGCAGGAGGATTGCTTGAATCTGGGAATGTGAGGTTGCTGTGAACTAGGTTGATACCATAACATTCTAGCCTGGGGCAACAGAGTGACTGTCTCAAAAAAATAAACAAAATGACACCTAAGCACTTAAACATAACTAGACTGCTTAGTTTATCTTTTATATATCACAGTGATTAGGAAAAACGGTTTTGGAATTAGATTGACCTGGATTTGAATGCCAGTTCTGTCATTTACTACGTGTATCACTGTGACCTTGGGCAAGTTCCTGGGTCTGATTTTTGTCCAAAATAAGGATAAAAATGATACCTATCTCAAGGGTTGTAAACATTGAAAGAGCTTAGTGCAGTGCCTGGCTCATAGAAGTACCCATAGTGTGAATGTCTATTATCATGTGAAATGATCTTTCAGTTCTGATGTTGGTAATGCCTAATCTATTTTTTATTTGTCCAATAGGTTCCAAGAATATTTGTCAATGGAACTTTTATTGGAGGTGCAACTGACACTCATAGGCTTCACCAAGAAGGGAAATTGCTTCCATTAGTTCATCAGTGTTATTTACAAAAAAGTAAGAGGAAAGAATCTCAGTGACATACTTACTCAAAACTTTGGTAGTAAATGTCATTTGGAGCAATAATGCCTGAGACTGTCTTTTAAATAAGGATGTTTTAAAAATATTCTTCTCTTGATGAAGAAGATGTAAAAATAATGAACAATAAATTGCAGTGGAGACCTCATCTTCTTGTCAATACTTGAGCAAAAGGGATGGCATTTTAAAGATAAGGAAACAATGCGTTTTGTTATGAATTTACATACGAATTTTATAACTGAGAGCTACAAGATAAGCATTTGGAATTCTGTATTTTTTATGTATTCAGAAGGAGTTAACTCTTTACTGTTCATAGCTTTCAGTGTTAAGGACTAATGTGTGATTTATCTTTAGAATTTAAATTCCTCTTACTGATACAGTTGTGAACTAGTTAGGGATATCTTGTGCTATATTGTCACAAGCCTTCCCATTTTGTACTTGTAGAGTAACAGAAGCGTATTAAATCTGTAGCGTGGAATGAAATTTATCAAACTCCAGAGCTAAATTATGGCTTGGCACAGTGTCTCACACCTGTAATCCCAACACTTGGAAGGCCGCAGAGGGTGGATTGCCTGAGCTTACAGGTTTGAGACCAGCCTGAGCCAGAGCAAGACCTTGTCTCTAAAACATCCCAGTGTGGTGGCGGGTGCCTGTAGTACCAGCTAATTCTGAGGCTGAGGCAAGAGAATCACTTAAGCCTGGGAAGTTGAGGTTGTTCTGATGCCAGGGCGCTCTACCAAGGGCCACAAGTAAGTCTGTCTCAAAAAAAAAAAAGAGAGAGAAAAGCTAAATTACTCATTTAATGACTCAGTAGTTCCAAAGAACAGAATTTTACCTATAAGTAGAAATTAAAATGAAGATTTCAACAATTCAGGAAGATGATCTTTGGAAACAGTTCAGGAATGTGCCTGAGTTATATTCTAAGCTGGAGAGCTCTACCTTCTGGGATGGTTGTTGGAAATGTTACCTAGGGAACCAAGTATTGGATGGGAATTAAGACTGAATGTCCCTAAAGTCATTTCTGATGTTAATAGCATACAATTCTGTTGACTGGAAATACTATTCAAACTGAATCAAACTGATACTTAGCAAACAAGATTCATCCTATAGGAAGTCTTACTTTAAAATAATTGAAAATACATTTTTGAGAAGGAGTCTCACTCTGTTGCCCTGGATAGAGTGTCATGGTGTCATCATAGCTCACAGCAACCTCAAACTCTTGAGCTTAAGAGATGCTCTTGCATCAGTCTCTAGAGTAGCTGGGACTAGAGGTGCCCACCATGACTCCTGGCTAGTTTTTTCTATTTTTAATAGAGATGGAGTCTTGCTTTGGCTCAGACTTGTCTTGAACTGCTGACCTTAAGCAATCCATCTGGCTCTGCCTCCCAGAGTGCTAAGATTACAGGCATCAGCCATTGCACCTGACCCGAAAATACTTTTAATACTTTTTAAAATTAAGTCATGTTTCTAGCCTCTTACCAACAAGACTTTTTAAAGTGCCTAGTATATAACGTATTTTCCTAGCTGATCCCACAGTCACATGGGGCAGATTACCAGATTCTGAGAAGAGAAAAACTCTTTCTCCCAGGTGGAAGGAAACTGGATTTTAAGCGAGTGAGTGCTTCTGGTTTCTAGTCAGAAAATCTGAGGAGTACAGAGGAAGATAGCTGGTGACTTTTTTGGCCATTTGCTTTCAATGTTTCCTACATGGACATAAACTGCAGTCAGGAGACTTGCTAAACAAGAGTTGAGATTATTTCATTCCTATATGATAAATTGTAACACGAAATGGAATATCTTTAGTTCTTTATTTTGCATTATGTCTTGAGAAATATTACATGCTTGCTGTGTTATAAAATGTTTGCTAGAGTTAAAGACATCTATTATTTATGCAATAGTATGTCATTATTATTAATCATATTAGGTATCAAGGATAGAGGCAGTTTACTTCAAGGTATAGAAACACCAGGTGATGTTGATAGTGCTAAACTGTGAAGAAACATCTTCCATCAACTCTTCCTAGATTGGTGGAAGACAGGAGGGTGAAGGGGGGTGAGTGGTGTTTGATTCTTGATTATGTCTGGATCTTGAAATAAGTCAGTAGTAAGGAAAGAAACCTTATCAAAAGGCACAAAACTTCAGTGAAGGCAATGTATCATGTTACCGGATTATCACTTGTGGCTTTATTTAAAAAGGAAGACATAAATCCTGCCTCTTAGTCTTCTGAACTTTTTACTCAATGAATAATAAGAAAAGATTGTGGCTGGACATGATGGCTCATGCCTGTAATCCCAGCACCTCGGGAAGCTGCTGCAGGAGATCAGTTGTGGCCAGGAGTTGGAGACCAGCCTGGGTAACATAGTGAGACCCCTATTTCTACCAAAATTTAAAAATTAGCCAGGTTGGGGGCAGTGCCTGTGGCTCTAAGGAGTAGGGCGCTGGCCCCATATACTGGAGGCGGGTTCAAATCCAGTCCCAGCCAAAAACTGCAAAAAAAAAAAAATTAGCCCGGTTGGTAGCACATACCTGTTATCCTAGCTACTTGGGAGGCTGAGGCAGGAGAAACAGTTGAGCCTAGGCCAATGTTCCTGGTTGAAGGACTTATCTGCAAACAATGTAACCTAATCATATGTACCATCATATTAATCTCCCCCCCAAAGCCAACGTTAATTATTGAGACTTAATTTTACCTTTTCAAAATGTAACAGATTATTTCTTGAAGGCTTTAAATAATCTAAAAATTCCTATTTCTTAAAAGAAATAAGAAGACAATGATTTGATGTGCATAGAGTTTATTTGGTACACCTATCAATTTCTACAATAATAAACTGACCAGAACCAGTTCACATAGTGCCCACCTGTACTCCATATTTAAAGTGATTTATTCAATAGGATATTTTGCAAGGCTGGAAAAGTCAAGATTTCACAGTATCAGTGAAAACTGTGTTATCATGAAATAAACTTAATACATTAGTATATTTATTCATTCCCTCTCAGACAACAGCAAAATCACATTGTTAGGTGTATTATTTACAGTGAAAACTTGGAAGACTTGACAAAGCATTGATTAGTTTATCAACAGACCTTGGAAACTCCCTGGCCCTCCTCCCTTCAGGGTCCTTTCCTTGGAAAGGAAATAAACTTGTTATAAATAAAACTTTATATGCCTATAAGCACCTGCTTAACAGTTTAAAGTTTTCTTTCAGTTTTATAAAATATTCTTGCTCTGAAAGGTAAAGTGGATGTAAAAAATATGAATGCAGTTAAACAAATCGCTGACCTAGATACTTTTTATTGCAGTAGTCGTGATGTTTTTACTATCATACACTTCTTGGAATGAATTTACTTGTAGCTTTGAAATCATTTTTGAATTGCACTCAGTATTAAATATGCAACTTGGTCCTTAGAGGTCATGTTATAGTCATAAAGTCCAGCATCCTGGATAATTTGTTATACAGAATAATAAAAAACCTTAAATAACCACAGAATGTTAACAGTCAGTCACGTATGTATGACACATTAGTGCACCCAGATTATCCTGTTAATAAGTGTTTAAATTACCAATGTACAATCATGTTTTAAAAGTTAATACTTGAATTTCCATTCATTATGTAAAATTAAAAGCTCTAAAAGACTCTTTGAGTTCTGTTCTTCAGAAACATTAGATCACTATTAAGGCATTAATTAATCAACAGACCCAAGGAAAATAACTAGTATGCCTGAATTGGAGGAGGAAGTCATATTTTAAGGCAGTCAAAAGTTCATTTTTTTGTTTTAAGGCTCTTGTATACTTAAATTTATTCCATGCAGACATTATTCTGTGTAATTTAAATACTTATCAAGCAGTCAATTTTGGAAATCAAAGCCTTTATATAAAGCAAATGGACAGTTTAGAACTAGATTATACCACTCTCCTCCCTCATTCCCGGCAATATTTTCTTTTTAGAAGGTAAGTTCACATATCTCAGCCCACTGGGAAAATTTATTATCAGAAGCTGGCAATAAAAAGAAGAAAATATTACTCAAATACTTTACAAAAGTTAGGTATAATCACACCATACCAAATATATAGAGTCCATATTTAGAATAATAGTGCAGCAAAACCATTCTCTCTTGGTTACTATCCATTAATTATATAATTAATTTAGTTGTGTATGGATTCTAAATAGTTTACATTGCAAGTAGAGCCTAATGAATAATTTAAACCGAAGTTTCAATATAGTGTATGTTTTGATACAGTATTACCTTATATGGGGTAAAGATCAAGTATTTATTAAGTGACACCAGCAGAAATGTAGCTAATTTGCTATTTCCTTTGTTCAAGCACACATTCTGATAATTGCTTGTAAGTGCGCAAATTTAAACATCTTAAAATTAAAAATTAAGTATCACTTGTGTTCATAAAATCAACATGATGCATGGCAGGGTTAAATAAAATAGACACAAAAAAGGAAAAACAGGGAAAAATCTTTTTAGGATCTGAAAAGGCTTTTATATATTTTCATTGTTATTTATAAATTCATTCTCACTGAAAATAATCACCTTGAATTTACCAGTAGAATTTTGTGACATATTCTTTTCTGGTTTATTCCTGTCACTTTCCAATATAACTTGTCATTTTCAGAATTTAAGAACATGTGCCATTTATTATCATTTTATTCAAATAGTATGTTCAACTGCATTGTTAATTTTCAACACGGAAAATACTACCTTAAAATTAACTTTTTATTAACTTCATAATTTTCAAAAAAGCAAATAAAAAATTTACCAATTAAAAAATACTAAATGTGAATACAAGTTATTTACAAGGGTTTTAATGCTATAAGCCCTGTATCTATAAATGCTCAGTGAAATATTTAGTAAACCAAAGATTTTGATAGCGGTCTTTATAATTACGAAAATACGCATATGGAGACATGCTATTTTCTGAAAGAGGATTCAGTTAATTACTTTTTCAGTGCTTAATAATAGTAGAGCACTTCTCTTTTCAATATAGCTAGATACATCTATAATTGCAAACAATGGCTAAATAACTGATCTTAATTAAAGGCCATAAAATTTCTGCCAATAACTAATACACAAGGTATATATTTGGGGAGCAAATCTATTAATGCAATTATTGTTCCAAGGGATCTGCCCATGGATTTGAAAAAAATATGATCTTAGATCTGTGTGAAACAAACAGTAATCTTAAAAAGATTCCTCCCAAACCTAAATGTGGGTGATTTTCTTGTCATTCATTTTATTACCTGGGTGGAGAATGACTACAAAAAGAGGACAGAAGTGTCAGAAGAAAGGAATTTAAAAAAAAAAAAAAAAAAGGTATAAACGAATAAAGAGATTGGGGAGTACTTATCAGGGAAACACTAAAGAAAATCTATACAGTACATAGTGTAACCTGTCATTTTTTAACCTATCATTTTTTCCTTGTACGTGTTTGAGTATAATACTATGAATTTTTTTTTTTTTTTGAGACAGAGTCCCACTATGTTGCCCTTGGTAGAGTACCATGGCATCACAGCTCATAGCAACCTCAAAGTCTTGGGCTTAAGTGATTCTCTTGCCTCAGCCTCCCAAGTAGCTGGGACTACAGGCAACCGCCACAACGTCTGGCTATTTTTTGTGCAGTTGTCATTGTTTTTTTAGCTGGTCCAGGCTGGGTTCGAACTCTCCACCTTCGGTGTATGTGGCTGGCGCCTTAATCACTATGCTATGGGTGCTGAGCCTGAAGAGGAGATATTGCCTTAACAAATCACCTGAAAACTGTGATATACAAGACTAGAATTTTTTGTTTTTGATACCTACTATAAGGGTATCACTAACCAAGAAAGTCATAGTTGTGACTCTTAATATCTTGAGGCCAAATTAAAATAAGTCCAACAGTGATTTAGCCTTTAAACTTGGTTGTCAGACTTTCAAACTTACTCAGGAATTCTGCCTTATCATTCCAAAATAATTTATATTGCTTTTGCAAAATACAGAAAATGACTGAGAAACTCTCATAAAATATTTTATCACTTACAGATTTTTCTGTTATTTTAAAAGATTAAGCAAATATTTGTTAATAGCATCTCCCCATTTAGAGTATGAGTTTTTCTCTGTCTATTCAAGATCTTAGACTTGGAATATATTATCTTTCTCTTAATCAGAGAATAGTGACTTCCTAGTAATTCAGCTGTGAAAATTTTCTTTTATATTTTCCTACTCTGAACGGAATGTTTTAAAACATTATTGGGCCTATTTGAGACATTTTTCTAAAAAATATTTTATCTTGTAAAACATAAACTATTAACAAGAATGTTTTTAATTAAAAAAAAAAAAGGAGTTCTAATTTATACTGAAAGCCTTCTTAACCAGTTTCAATTTTTATATAAAAAATTCTTCTATGATCCAAGTATCAGATATGGTACTTTTGAAAGATAGCAAAATTGAATTACTTAGATTAAATTGGCTGTCTATATTGACACTGTAGTGTAGATAGAACAAAAGAATTTCCAAATTCTATTCACCAGGATTTTGCCCTACCAATATTCTCATAAAATGATAATTAAACTAAGTAATGTTTTAATAAATGCAATTTCGAAGAAAGGGTGAGGTTAGACAATTAGCTTTTTTTTTTTTTTGCTAATTAGAACTATACCCTGGAGATATTTACATTAACCTAGGAAATAAGTTTACTTTTCTTAGGATTGTTTTTAAAAGAAGTATTTTCTCAAATAGTAAGGTAGCAGTAATACTAAAAGTAGTAAGAGAAAAAAAAAAACTTGTTTGTCACTTAAGTATATTTTCTTCATAATTAGGTAAAGTTTTTATTTTATATTGTTCTATAAGACTATGTTATATAGGAACACAAGTTATTAAAATATTAATTGTGCTTGAGGATTACTATGAATTAACAAAATTATACATGTTCACAATCTGTTTTTCTACTCCTAAAGCAATCATGTATATTCATTATTTCCTAATATCTATGTAAGAAAAGTCTTGAATGATTCTTTTACCTCTACTCTTCTGAGTCAGTGTGTTCCCATGTTGAGGACATTCTCAATAAATACTGGAATGGGAATGAAAAGGCTAAGATTTCTATGTCATAGTGCTTTACCATCATACTGTGTCTTGGACCTGAGGTCTCAAACCAAAATTAAAATGTTACCTTTTAATTTTCTAAGGTTTCTTCCAGCTCTAATGTTCATGATTTGAAAATAAAGTTACCTTCTGTGGTGGTTTCTTTTAGTATTTCTCTTCCTTTCTTAAATGTTACCCTAATCCATTTCATTAGACCTAGCTAAGTTCTTCAGAAAGGTCACATCTAATCTTATTACCCTGGTGGACTTAATATTAACCCATGGATATCTTTGTCTAAAAGTACTACTGAAAGAGTACGTAACTGAAGGAAATAAATTTTTATACCATAGTCTATTTAACATTTATATTAGGAATAAAAATTAGATCATGTTATAATTTTTTTATTTCAGAAGGTCTTGGGTTTATTACCTAAAGAACTCAAGAACAACAACAAAAAAAAGAACTCAAGAACTATTATGTAATTCTATTAAGTTCTTTAACCTTTTAAATTCAGTCTGAACATAATATTTTAGTGTATCAAAGTAGCTAACAGGTAAAATTCAGTGACTGACAGAAGTTAAAAACAGTAACATCAGATACAATTGTGTATCTGTAGAGGAGAGGGGTACTGCAAACTTTGCTGACCAAAAACATCTCAGGTAAAAACTGCCACCACTTGCCTTGATAGAATGGGTACGTATCAAAGTTCAGCATTAATATGTCAAATAAGTTTTGAAAGGAAAAACTTATTCCCAGAGCCCAAACTTCCCACAAAACAGAATACACAAATCCTCACATTACTAAAATCACCCTTTCCCTTGAAACTCATGAAACATCTAATCCCAAGCACCTAAAAGCTATAATTTACATTGACTAGAGTTTGACTTTTCACACAGTGAGAAGGGCTCAGAATAAACCCTTAGTAAACTATCTTCAATTACTACTTAAAGGACAACGAATACAACCAAGGTTTTAAGTGTAAGCTACCTTAGAGGACCGTAATAAAAATATGAACAAAAGTAATGACATTTCAACACACTGCTTAAGAAAATAATGCACTTTAGTGTAATGAAGAGACATTCAATACACACAAATAAAACAAAAGAATTTCCTATACACTGATCAGATAATTTGCTATTAAAAAATTGCCTTTCATATCTGAAAGACCTAGATTGCTTTATTATTTCCTTACATCATCAAAAGAGAATGTTTTGCCACAAAAATGAATAATGAACATGGATAGGAGGACAATAACATGTTTACAATTAGAAAGTATCTAAAACCCTCTTACAATTGACTAGAAAAGTAGTTTAAGAGTAGGGAAAATGCTAATCTGGTTATAGCTGATATTTTAATTGTTATACTTTCAAAATTATAATAGGAGGCTTAAATGCTTGAAACATATTATGTTATTTTTATTTAAGGGTATTAAAAAAAGGAAGGTGTAACTATCGGGCTATAAATCACTATCAAGTCACACCTCACTCACAGAGAAAATACAACAAAACAAAAAAGTAAACAAATAGTATTCTTCTGCCAACACAAATAGTCTCTTCTTAAGGGTTGCCATTATGTTTTTGGTTAATGATAATGTTACAAGTGCAAGTAAAACATTAGAAATAAAGTATCTTTTCATTGAATAAGAACGCTGTTATTTATGTGATCTTAGAAAACTCTGAAAGGAATCTGTAAAACTCATTAATAATTTAATCAAATGTCTTACTTTTTTTTTTACCCCTTACCTCAAAAGTTTGCAGATGAGTTTCATGTTCCATCACAGTACATGGTCTAATAGTGCATTTCAGAGTATTTGGACACTGTCAAAGCTGTCCTTTCCCAATGAAAACATTTAAGAAATTGTAGCACTTCTCAAACAAGTGACATGGTATGGAATTACACTTTTGGCTCTCACCTCTTTTAAGTACAAATGTATTATTCACCAAAGCAAAACTATTTTACATTGTCTATTAACAAAAAGTTCTCTATTAGATAGAGGAAGCTACAGTATCATGAAGCTATTTCCCAAGAGCTAGTTTTGTAGACAGGACTTTGGGCTCATTGTCATCTTTTTTTTTGGTAAGGTAACTTTTCATTATGCACATTCTATACCATCATCTTTCACTGGATTGAGATAAGTGGGAAGTAGCTGCATATATTTAGTTGAGACCACTGATGGCAATGGAGCTTTAAGATCATGCTGGTGCTTATGGTTAAATCACATCTAATGTGAAGTTTCGAATTACATCCAGAGCTCCAGTGTCAAAGCCACACATATCCAACATGCCTCTATCATCTGGGTCTGCGATGGTAAAGCCATTTGACGTCATTCCACAAACAATCAGTTTAGCTGGAATATCCATTTTCTGTAGGAAAAGATCCAAAGACATATTAAAAACTTACATGTAAAAGAAAAGCAAAAAACCCTCCAAAATTAAAACACCTTAATATCTCTCCTATAGCTTTTTATTATAAAGACAATATATTGTCTCATATTACCATGAAAAAAAAGAAAAAAAAAAAAAAAGAGGGGAGAAAAGACATACATTTTTCTTTTTGTTTTCTTTTTTGGTCAATCTTTTAAAGCCAGAAGAATGTGTGAACTTTTGAAGAATAGAAAATAGAACTGTGTTACGAACGTGCCTCAAATTTCTACTTCTCTGTTGTACATTTTTACTTCTTCTTTGGCAGACTTTGTACTTAAGAAATTTATCAAGATATTCAGGGGTGCCAGACATTTTTATCAACATATCAAATGCTGGAGCAGTGTACATGGGCATATACGAATATGCATATAAGGAAATATTCCTCTGGAATTATCAACTTTTGGTCTATGTACGATATAAGAACTTGGCTTTCTATAGCAACATGTAGGGTTAAAATGCACAGTAACCGTGTTTTTGAGAAAAACCAACAATGACGGTATCCTATGTCAAATACTACAATGATCTCTTTAAGTAATATATCTAATGTAATTATTATAACAACCCTATAAGTACTATTATATGCTTAATGTAGATAGTTAAATAATTTGTTCAGGTGCAAAAGAGAAAGACTCAGGACTCAGAACTCAAGCTATTTGTACTCCAAATTCTATTCCCTCACCTGTGGTTCTCAAACTAAACATAAATCAGGATCCCCCGAAAGGCTTGTTAAAACTCAGCCCTTCCCCTAGAATTTCTGATTCAGCAGTTCTCTAATGAAGCCCAAGAATTTGCATATCCCAGATGATGTTAAGCCTGCTCAAAGAGAAATTACACTTTGAGATCCACTGTTCTTCATCAATTTCTACTTCTTTTCTTTTCTTTTTTTTTTTTTTTTGCACAGTTTTTGGCTGGGGCTGGGTTTGAACCCGCCACTCCTGGCATATGGGGCCGGTGCCCTACTCCTTTGAGCCATAGGCACCTCCCTCATCAATTTCTATTTCTACAGGTAGTTGGACTTCCCACATTTCCAGTACTAATAGTCCCATGTGACTAGTGGCTACCATAATAGAACATTTATGATATTTTAGAAAGCTTAGTTGGAAAACACTAATAAAAACACAGACTTGTCCATAAAACTTGGAACACAGATTATAGGTCTGCCTTAGTTTTATATAGTCCTTTAACAAAACTCATAGACTTTTACTTTTTTCTTTTCTTTTTTTTGTAGAGACAAAATCTCAACTATATTGCCCATGCTGGTCTGGAATGCCTGGCTCCAAGTGATCTTCCCCCACAGTCTCACAAAGTGTTGGGATTATAGGTGTGAGCCACCATGTCTGGCTTGTTAGTAATAACACTTTTTGAAAAACACAGTGAATGAGAACTGAGTATTATTTGGATGAAAAACAGTATTAGAATTAAGTTTTACCTTTCGATAGTCCCTCAGAGCAATTGCAGGATGGACACTTCCAGCAAAGGTCTCATTATCAGTGAATACAATGAAGACATCTGCAGCTGTGTTTGTCTTCTGAGCCCAGATCATTGGAAGAGAGCAATCAGTTCCACCTGCTGGAATCTAACTCCGAAAAAAAATGAAAAAGCATAATACTTTAAAATGCCTTTTTTTAAAAAAAAAAAAATTTCAGACAGTTTCATTTTGTTGCCCTCGGTAGAGTGCCATAGTGTCATAGCTCAGAACAACCTGAAACTCTTGGGCTGAAGTGATTCTCTTGCCTCAGCCTCTTGAGTAGCTGGGACCACAGGCACCCGCCACAATGCCTGGCTATTGAAGTATTATATTTTACATTATCATTTTGTTTAGCATTAATGTACCAGTTATAGGCCTTCGAAAGCCTGCATATGTGTTTTTGGTTTTTGTGCTTATGAGAAAAATCAGGATAAAAAAATTTGTTCTTACAAATTAATACCACACATGACATCAATATAAAATCATTATACAAATTATACTTATGTATTAAGTAAACTTATTTTTTTTTTTATTAAATCATACCTGTGTACATTAATGCATTTATGGGGTACAATGTACTGGTTTCATATACAATTTGAAATACTTTCATCAAACTGGTTAACACAGCCTTCACTATACTTTCTTAATTATTGTGTTAAGACATTTATACTCTACACTGAGTAGATTTGACATGTACCCTTGTAAAATGCACCATGGGTGTGGTCCCACCAATTACTCTCCCTCCATGCAACCTCTCCCTTCCCACTCTTCTTTCCCCTTCATCTTGGGCTGTAGTTGGGTTAGAGGTTTCATATGAAAGTGTGGGTACTTATATATTGGCTTCATAGTAGAGCTGAGTACATTGGATACTTTTTCTTCCATTCTTTAGATACTTTGCTAAGAAGAATATGTTCCAGCTCCATCCATCATAAAAGGTAAAGTCTCCTTTTTTAAGGCTGCATAATATTCCATGGTGTACATATACCACAATTTATTAATCCATTTGTGGGTCGTTGGGCACTTGGGTTTCTTCCATGACTTAGCAATTATGAATTGGGCTGCAATAAACATTCTGGTGCAAATATCTTTGTTATAAAGTGATTTTTGTCTTCTGCATATATACCTAGTAGAGGAATTGCAGGATCAAAAGGTAGGTCTATTTTTAGATCCCTAAGTGATCTCCAAATTTCTTTCCAAAAGGAACATATTACTTTCCATTCCCACCATCAGAGAAATGCAAATCAAAACCACTTTGAGATATCATCTAACTCCAGTAAGATTAGCCCATATCACAAAATCACAAAACTATAGGTGTGGATGTGGAGAAAAGGGAAGGAACACTTCTGAACTGCTAAATTTACTAATTTAAGTAAACTTAGCATAATAGTTTCTTTTCTTTCTTTTTTTATTAAATCATAGCTGTGTACATTAATGCGATCATGGGGCACCATACACTGGTTTTATAGACCTTTTGACACATTTTCATCACACTGGTTAACATAGCCTTCCTGGCATTTTCTTAGTTATTGTGTTAAAACATTTATATTCTACACTTACTAAGTTTCACCTATACCCTTGTAAGATGCACCGCAGTTGTAATCCCACCAATCACCCTCCCTCTGCCCATCCTCCCCCCTCCATCCCCTCCCTCTCCCTGTTCCCCATATTCTTCGGTTATAACTGGGTTATAGCTTTCATATGAAAGTCATAAATTAGTTTCATAGTAGGGCTGAGTACATTGGATACTTTTTCTTCCATTCTTGAGATACTTTACTAAGAAGAATATGTTCCAGCTCCATCCATGTAAACATTAAAGAGGTAAAGTCTCCATCTTTCTTTAAGGCTG